>VNJM01001477.1:0-13137 GCA_008042475.1 Drosophila kanapiae | reverse complement strand
AACTGGTGGAAAACCTGGCCCGCAACCATGCCGTGCTGATCACGCTGGAAGAAGGTTCGATTGGCGGATTCGGCACGCAGGTCGGCCATCATCTGGCCCGCACCGGTCTGCTCGATAACGTCCGCTTCCGTCCCCTCACCCTGCCCGACATCTTCATCGACCATAACTCGCAGGACGCTCAATACGAGCAGGCTGGACTTACAGCGCCACACATCACAAAAACCGCTCTCAGCGCATTGGGCGTCTCTCTGACGGAGCAAACGGCCTAAACAGATGGCACGCCGTCGCGTTGACCAGATGCTTGTTGACCGAGGGCTGGTTGAAAGCAGAACAAAAGCTCAGGCCCTTATTATGGCCGGGCTTGTGTTCACTGGTGAGAAGCGGGTCGCCAAAGCCGGAGACCAGCTACAGGAAGAAGCACCTCTTGAGGTCCGCGGGCAACAACACCCCTGGGTCTCACGCGGGGGCTGCAAGCTGGCGCATGCTTTGGACCATTTCAGGCTTTCTCCGCAAGATTGCGTCTGCCTTGATGTTGGCGCGTCAACCGGCGGGTTTACGGACGTTCTGCTGACGAACGGTGCAAAATCTGTTTACGCTGTGGATGTGGGACATGGGCAGATTGCCTGGAAACTCCGCTCAGATCCGCGCGTAACTGTGCTCGAAAAATGTAACGCACGGTATCTGGACAGCACCATTATTCCCATCGCGCCATCTGTTGTTGTGTGCGATGCCAGTTTTATCGGCCTCCGCACGGTGCTTCCCGCCGCGCTATCTCTTGCTGCAGAGGGTGCATGGGCCGTTGCGTTGATCAAACCGCAGTTTGAAGCGGGGCGAGACCAGATTGGTGCAAAAGGTGTCGTGCGCGACCCTGCTGTGCATGAAAGCGTCTGTGCCACCATTCAGGAATGGTGGAGCAATCTGCCCGGCTGGACAGTAATGGGAATAGAACCCAGTCCGATTACTGGCCCGGAAGGAAATAAAGAGTTTCTGATCGCCGCACGTAAATCTTAAATTTCATTTTACATAAAACCGATTTTATATCGTCTCATGCTCTTTCTGCATGGCTATTCTTCTCCTTTTTTGCCACAATTTTATGAGAGCTTAGCTTTCTCAGCAAAAAAGGATCTGTTTTATTTATGCGTAAATTCATCATGATGCTCGGTGTCACAACCAGCCTGTTCGGCATCACTGATGTTGTTCAGGCTGCGCCCGTTCCCTATCACGCAGCAGTTGCGCACAATGACAGCATTCTGGCCACAAGCAGTCCCCTTCTGCGCGATTATGAGCAGGATGGTTTAATCTTGCAGGATGAGCCTGAGGCAGAAACCCTCGTTATCACGGCAGACCCGGCCACCCTGCACGCGCGGGCGCTCCCATCTGATGGCACCAACCGGTATCGGATCGCTATGCGAGATGTGCTTTCGGCAGCGGCCTCCTACGCTTATCTCTTCTTCGGCCAGCATCCGGACGCCGACAGACTGTCCGTAGTTGCCAACATTCAGTCAGACAGCCTTGCGCCTGCCAGTTCGGAAGGAGACGCACCAGAGCCTGCGCTGACTTTTGATATTCCGCGCCCGACTTTTCCAATTTCTCCGGATAGCAAGCCGGATGCGTACTCCGCGCAGACCATCAGCCTGATCATGGATGAAATCGATCCTGCCAAAACGCATGTAGCTTCCTGGCTGCGCGCTGATCTGCAGGACCAACCTCACGCAGCAAACAGCGGGCAGAACTGACCGGCCTTTGCCATAAGAAAGCAGCAAGCCTTTGCTGTTTCCGTTAAAAACAGTCTATAATATGGAGAAGGTCCGGTGCCCGCCGGGCCTTTTTCTGTTATAAGTTCATCATCCCCCTCCCATTACGGCGTTATGTATGTCTCTCGTTTCTTCAGGTTCTCACCCCAAAACTCATGATGCCGAAGCCGCGGCTTCTCTGAATGCGGAGGAACGGGCACGCATTCTGGCCAAGGCTGCGTTATTCAGCCCCCCAGAAGCCAGACTGGCAGACGGACGCCGAGACCTCGTTGGCCTCTCCCGCGACGAAATTACAGAAATTCTTCTGGAAATCGGGGAAAAACCGTTCCGGACCAAGCAGCTCTGGCACTGGATCTATCATCAGGGAGTGACAGATTTTTCCCGGATGAGCAGCATCGCCAAGCCTTTGCAGCAAAAGCTGGCGGAGCAGTTCATTATTGGTCGGCCAGACGCGGCCATGGTCCAGACGTCCACCGATGAAACACGAAAATTCCTCTTCCGCTTTCGGGATGGGCAGGAAGCGGAAACTGTTTACATTCCTGACCGTAGGGAAGATCGTGGTGCTGTCTGCATCTCCTCGCAGGTAGGGTGCACCCTCTCCTGCACGTTCTGCCATACTGGCACCCAGAAACTGGTTCGTAACCTGGGCGCTGCGGAAATTGTGGGGCAGTTCATGGCTGCGCGGGATTCCTACAGTGAATGGCCCAGCCCCAAAGGCGAGACGCCGCGCCTGCTTTCCACCATTGTTCTTATGGGCATGGGAGAGCCGCTCTATAATTACGAGAACATCGCCAAAGCCATGAAAATCATCATGGATGGAGAGGGCATTGGCCTGTCACGCCGCCGCATTACCCTTTCCACATCCGGCGTTGTGCCCCTGATGGATCGCTGCGGGGACGAACTGGGAATCAATCTGGCCGTCTCCCTGCATGCCGTCAGGAATGACCTGCGAGACCAGATTGTACCGCTCAACCGTAAATATCCGATTGAAGAGGTTCTCGCCGCCTGCCGCCGCTATCCGGCAGCCAGCAATGCGCGCCGCATCACATTTGAATACATCATGCTGCGTGGCGTGAATGACAGTGAAGCCGATGCACGTGAACTGGTACGGCTGATTTCAGGTATTCCCGCTAAAGTGAACCTGATCCCGTTCAATCCCTGGCCAGGCAGTGACTACCGCCCCTCCACGCGGGAACAGCAGAACAAGTTTGCGGATATCATCATGGATGCCGGATTTGCGTCTCCTATTCGCACCCCTCGGGGGCGCGATATTCTGGCGGCCTGTGGGCAGTTGAAAACTGAAAGCGAACGCGTGCGCGCAGCGCAGGGCTGATTTTTCTGCTTCTTCTTACCCAGATACGAGCTTGGCCTCTGGTTCCCCTGCCCTGCTGATGCTAGGAAGCAGGGCGAAACATTCTTGTCTTACTTACTCAGGAGATCACTCCCATGGGCGCACCTGCCGCCAGAAAAGATGTCAAAAAAGTTGTGCTGGCCTATTCAGGCGGGCTGGACACATCTGTCATCCTGCGCTGGCTGCAGAAGACCTATGGTTGTGAAGTTGTCACCTTCACCGCTGATCTGGGTCAGGGAGAAGAACTGGAACCGGCTCGCAAAAAAGCCGAAATGTTCGGTGTGAAGGAAATCTTTGTCGAAGATCTGCGTGAGACCTTCGTAAAGGATTTCGTGTTCCCGATGTTCCGGGCCAACACCCTGTATGAAGGCCAGTATCTGCTGGGCACCTCCATTGCCCGCCCTCTGATCGCCCAGCGCCAGATTGAAATCGCCCGTCAGGTCGGTGCAGATGCTGTCGCCCACGGTGCCACAGGCAAAGGGAACGATCAGGTTCGTTTTGAACTGGCCTATTACGCCCTGCAGCCCGACATCACGGTAATCGCTCCGTGGCGTGAGTGGGATCTGACCTCCCGCACCCGGCTGCTGTCTTTTGCCGAAGAAAACCAGATCCCCATAGCTAAGGACAAGCGTGGAGAAGCGCCGTTCTCGGTGGATGCCAATCTGCTGCACTCTTCTTCTGAAGGAAAACTGCTGGAAGATCCGGCAGTTGGACCAGAAGAAATTGTGTTCCAGCGCACCATCTCTCCAGAAGCAGCGCCCGACAAAGCTACGGAAATCACAATTGATTTCGTCAGCGGTGATCCGGTTGCCATCAATGGTGAAGCCATGTCTCCAGCCACGCTGCTGACAAAGCTGAACGAACTGGGCAAAGCCAATGGCATTGGCCGCCTTGATCTGGTGGAAAACCGCTTTGTGGGCATGAAGTCCCGCGGGATTTATGAAACCCCCGGCGGCACCATCCTGCTGACGGCCCACCGCAGCATTGAATCCATCACTCTGGACCGCGAGGCCATGCACCTCAAGGACAGCCTGATGCCGCGTTATGCTGCCATTCTTTACAACGGGCTGTGGTTCTCCCCGGAACGCCGCATGCTGCAGGCTCTGATTGATGCCTCCCAGCATTCCGTATCCGGCCGTGTCCGCCTGAAACTGTATAAGGGCAATGTTATCTGCGTAGGGCGTGAAAGCCCGAACAGCCTGTATGATACCCGCGTTGTCACGTTTGAAGATGACGAAGGTGCCTACAACCAGGCAGACGCACAGGGCTTCATCAAACTGAACGCGCTACGTCTGCGGTTGGGTGCTCAGATCGGACGTAAGGGCGGCGCGCTTTAAGGGCGCGACGTCACCGCCATTCTTTTCAGATTGTCGAGAGGGTCATGACCAGTCGTTTCAAACTTACTCCTTACCTGCTTGCGGCCGGCATGGCCGTCTCTCTTGCTGCGTGCGGTTCACATAAGGAAGCGGAACCTGAACTGACCCCAGCCCAGCAGATGGACAAACTCCGCTCTCAGCCCGGTGTGACCGTGCTGAAGGACGGCTTGGCCTACAAGGTGTTGAAATCCGGCCCCAAGGACGGCGAACAGCCGCGCCCGGGAGACGTGATGATGCTGATCTATGAAGGCCGCCTGCCAGACGGGTCCATTTTTGACAGTTCCGAACAGCATGGCGATGGCGCTTACATGCAGATGCCCTTGCAGGGGCTGGTGAAAGGCTGGATGGAAGCCCTTCCCATGATGCATGTGGGGGACACCTGGATGCTCTACGTACCGCCCGAACTCGGGTATGGCCACAAGGCCATGGGGATTATCCCGGCAGACAGCCCGCTTATTTTCCGTATCCAGTTGCTGGGCGTTGATCACGCTCATTAATCCGGAAACGGCCTGAACCGGTTCTGTCGTGCGCAGAACCGGTAGGACAGGTTTCAGACCATGATGTCTTTTCATAGCACGCGGTCCGCCTTTCTGGCGATTGGTGCTCTTTCCCTTCTTCTTGGCGGCTGTTCGCCCAAAAGCCCGAAAAATCTTTACGGCAGCAACTGCGGTATTTGCCATCATAGCGGTGACGGCATGCCCGGATCCGTTCCGCCGCTGGTCGGACGCTTAGACCGCATTGCCAGTACGGCAGAAGGCCGTAAATATCTTGCTGATGTGCTCATGAATGGTGTTAGCGGACCAATCATGGCCAATGGCATGCCTTATGAAGCAGAAATGCCCCCCTTCCGTTACCTTAAAGATGATGAGGTTGCGCAGATCCTCTCCTGGCTTTCTGCCCGCGGCTCAACGCAGCCTGCCCCCGTCATGACCAAAGAGGATATCGCGGCAGCGCGCGCGGTCCGAAAATCTGCGGGAATGGTGGCGGAAGAACGGGAAAATCTGAACAAGCTCTCTCCTATCCCCTAATTTCTCCTGGCTCACGATCACAGTGGTAAAGCATATGCAACGCATCTTTTCTGGCATTCAGCCGTCCGGCATTCCGCAGCTTGGTAACTATCTGGGCGCTATCCAGAACTGGGTTAACCTACAGGCCGACCATGAGTGCGTGTTCTGTCTGGTAGATATGCACGCTATTACTGTGTGGCAGGAACCGGAAAAACTGCGGCACCAAACCCTTACGCAGGCCGCCATTCTTCTAGCGTCCGGCATTGATGCGGAAAAACACATCCTGTTCAATCAATCCGCTGTGCCCGCTCATGCGCGGCTGGCGTGGATTTTCAACTGTGTCACCCGCCTGGGCTGGCTCAACCGCATGACACAGTTCAAGGATAAAGCAGGCAAGGACCGGGAAAATCATTCCGCCGGTCTATACGTTTATCCCAGTCTGATGGCTGCCGACATTCTGGCTTACAAGGCAACCCGCGTGCCTGTTGGTGAAGATCAGAAACAGCATCTGGAACTGACCAACGATATCGCTCAGAAATTCAACCATGATTACGGAGTTTCCTTCTTCCCGGAAGTAGAAGCCCTTATTCCTCCTGCTGCGGCACGCGTCATGAGCCTGCGGGATGGAACCAAGAAAATGTCCAAATCAGATCCTTCCGCCCAGAGTCGGATTGAGATGACGGATGACGCAGATGCCATCGCACTCAAGATCCGCCGCGCAAAAACCGATGCGGACGTTCTGCCTGAAGATCCCGCACAGCTTGAAAACCGGCCGGAAGCCAAAAATCTGGTCACAATCTATGCTGCCCTTTCGGACATCAGCATTACGGACGTTCTGGCAAAACATGCAGGCGAAGGTTTTGGCCCCTTCAAGCAGGCTCTAACAGACGTTGTGGTGAATGCTATTGCACCCATCGCACAGGAAACCAAACGCCTGATGCAAAATGAAGACCATCTGCTCTCTGTCCTGCGCTCAGGGGCATCACGCGCCCAAGCCATTGCGGAACCTATTGTCTCCGAAGCTGAAAAAATAGTCGGCTTTGTAAAATAAAAACAGAGAGGGCAAAACAACATCGTTAGATGTTTTGCCCTCTCTCAAAAAATAGTCACCCTCCCACTCTCAGTCGAGGTAAAGGCAAACGTCTACACATGAAGGCAGATAAAAATATGTTGGCTTATCGTCATTAGCTTCAAATCATCTCAGCTCAATCATACGCTTTCAAAATCTGGAAAAATGGCTTCCTGTTTAGGTTAGGAGTCATTCGGTTTCTCTGCGGTAGACGTCACAAAAATACCGGGCAGCGCAAGACATCCAAGTATACAGGCTATGGTGAGCAAAAAGCCTTTCTGCCAGTGCAAATACCCTAAGGCGCCAATACCACTTCCAAAAATAAAACAGGCAATAATCAGGCTGTGAAGTCTTAGACGCTGGAGCATTCTGACATGCTTTTCCGCCTCTTCACTTTTCGCAAATGTTTCCAGCCAGTTTGCCAGTTCTATCCCCAAGTCTGTGAGCATACCTGTTACATGGGTAGTTCGCACCACAGCTCCAGAAACACGGGTCACGGTCGCATTTTGCATCCCCATCAAGAAACTCAGGATGGCAGGTGATACAATGCTCTGGCCTGACGGTACCCCATAAAACATTTTAGCCAGCGCCAGCGCTGCCAGAATAATCGCCTCTATCAGAATACTATAAGCATAAACGCCAGCAGCTCCACGCCGATGGCCCACGTTTACCATGACGGCGGAAAGCATGGCTCCAAACAGGAAACACACCACCAAAGCCCCCGAAACGAAGGCAACCTTGATGTCTCCATTTACAAAATTAGCCGCCAAAGCAGACACGTTGCCGGTCATATTGGCGCAATAATATCCAGCACTCAGAAAACCAAAGGCATTTATGGCCCCGGCAATAGCCGACAAAGAACTTCCAAGCTGGCGGTCCTGCAAAAATGTGCGACCGCTTTTTTCCAGAAGCATCCCTGCTCTTCCTCCTTTTTTATACAGGAAGTCTCCACTTATCGAACAGGTTCATCTGTTCCAGTATGGGGAGGTGCCACTTCTTTACAGAGAAGTTGTGCCGTTACGTCCTTTCGGTCTTCAGAGAAAAAAGCCTCCGTGCCTTTGCTCCACCACACAAACCGATCGGCAACGTATTTGGCTCCAGAGCCCGAAATAACATTGGTGAAAACGAGTGTCTGACCTTCAACCGGCAGCACCGCCAGACTGGTTGCACCTGCATTGAGGTATGTTACCAAAAAATCACCTTTCGGCAGCTTCTGCCGTAAGTCACGCGCCCCCTTACAACGGTAAAACGTCTTCTGTTCCTGCACGCTGACAGCAGGAGCCAAAGGAATATGGAGGGATGACTGAGGCGGCGGTACCTGATCCTGCGCTTTGGCGTCCATTGCCATAACCATGACAGATAGAACACTTCCCGCTACCGCCGCGTGCCACGACCATATGGCTTTTTGCATCAGAATTTCCCTTCTTTCCGGCTCACTTTTTTTCACTCTATCCCTTTTCTCTTCTCCTTCAAAAACACTTCCTATCGCGGCTTAAGCTTCCTCTCTTGCATTTCTCGCGTTCACCTCACAATAATGTAACTTTATAACATTACATTTCAGGGTTCTCCATGCCTTCTCTCCTTTGCCCAACCAGACTGTCGCTGCTGCAAAACGCTCTGGATGACACGCACTCAGGCAATGAACCCATATCGATTATTGCACGCACCCTTCCAGAATCACTTGAAGGGGCCATTAACGTTATGATTGAGGAAGGACCACAGCTTCTACTGGCCAAAGGCACGCCAGAAAGCCTGCATTCCCTCCTATCTCCTTACATTCCCCGTAACGCGCAGCCTTTGCTTGAAGATGCCTTGAAGCTTGTCCACATCTACCAGAAAGCAAGTGGCCTTAATGCTGTGCGGTTTAGGCTGGAGCAGATCAACACAGATTCCTGCCGAAAATTCCATACCGATCACGTAGCGCTCCGGCTGCTTTGCACTTATTACGGACGAGGAACACAATGGCTACCAACAGCAGCAAGGCAGACTGATCTTTCGCAATTGGCCCATAATACTCCAACGGAAGTCCACCACATTCCTACCGGGCACATAGCCCTGCTTCAGGGAAACAGATGGCCGCGCACCAACGGTCAAGGAGTAGTTCATCGGTCCCCTCCCGTCTCTCATCTGCCGATGCCAGAACGCTTACGCCTGCTTTTGACGGTTGATGAACCAACAGCCTGTGGCATGGGTGATGAGCATAACCCCACCATTCGTCCGTAACTCGGCCAGGAAAGAGGATTAGGAAAAGCAATCAAACCTTTTCCTTCCGGAAAATGCTGCCTGTTCTCCTCCTCATTCAGACAGCCTCTATCAAGGTTACTCTTTTTCGGCTTTCAAATTCGGTCATGGCTTCTTTTCTACTGAGCTTTCAGCCACCCCACGCCTCTGAACTTTGTTCAGAGTGAAGCACCTTCAACAGCAATTATTTTCAACATGACCTGCACCTTTTCCAGCTCATCCTGAACATATGGCCCGCTAGCATTACGTTGCTGGCGGATCACCCAGTTCTGCATCTGGTGGTTCCAAAAATCAGTTCGTGGGTCTCCCTGAGCCCATTTCCGCAGGAACAGGTGCAAGGGCCGTCTGACCGCAAGAGGAAGTTTCTTATCCTGAGCGGCATTCCTTATGGCGATCAAACCCATACCCATACTAGCCTGGCGCAACTGATTTTGCATGTAAGTCAAACGGAGAGATGCCGGAACAGCCTGAGCATTTCTAAGAATGCGCACAAGACTGTCTGAACTTTCAGCCAGCCATTGCTGAACGGTCATTCTGTTTCCCGGCCCCGCCAGCGCCCTCAGGCGCTTTTGCCGCCATTGCTCTGTGCGCCGCATATGAGAATCAACCCGAAACGGCAAAACTATCCTATATGTCCAGCCAACAAACAGAACAGCTAATAGAAAGCACAGCGCTCCGTTGAAAAAGGTTTGTTCATCATAACGGCCATCATTACGAGGACCGAGCAGCACCGGAAAAAACATATTAAAAGAAAACGCATAACCCGCCGTAGCGGCATGGCGCGCTGCCAGTCCCCCTACCGTCATGGGGACCATAAGTACCATCAACAGCATTTCCGGTGTTGTCACTTTTGGCAGAACCAGCAATGTATAAACCCCCGCCACACCAGCACACCAATACGCCCCCTTGAGGAAAGAGGCAGACGCCACAATCGGATTTTCACGCGTTGCCAGAAGACCGTAAACAAGCGCCACAAAAGACACAAAACCTGCGCCAGACGGCCAGGCCGTTACCTCCCAGACCAACCAGCTTCCCAGAATACCTGCGCAGGCCCGTATGCCGTTTTCCACGGATTCAAGCGCATGCCTGCGTGATGACATATGAAAGCGGAAATGATCTCCCCTTATGGGATGTTCAGCCGCCAGAATATGCGCCCGCGCCCTGTCATAATCAGCCATCAGCGCTCCTGGCACGGGTTCATCAGCCTCACAGCACTCCATCCTTCCCAGCAGGGAAAGGCTGCGCGCCCGAGCCAACATGACCATCATGCATGAAAGCGCCGCCCGCGCATGGTCGGCAATATGCGTGCGCCCTCCTATTTCCAGCGCATCAAACTCTATACGGCTATTTGCAGAAACCAGTGTTGTCAGGACCTGCGCATGCGCCTGAGCATCGGCTTTCCCGGCCATCAGGTCCTGCACCAACCCGGTAACCGCCGTTAATGCTCCCTCAAGCCGCGTATCCAGATTTTTCCTCGCCTGCTCCTGTATATAGGGTAAAAACAGCATGGCCAGCACGGCCTCACACACCACCCCAAGAACAATGTAGGTTCCACGCGCAATCGCGACGTTAAATACATCATCAGGTCGGGCAATAGCGCCTGTGGCCACAATGGCAGATGTAAAACCGGTTAGGACAAGGCCATAGGCCCGATAACTTTCCAGAAAAGTTGCCCAACCACAGCAAAAACCAATCCAGAACGCCAAGACGCAAAAGAACAGGCCGGGTGCCTGCGGAAACGCGGCAATCAGCCCAATAGCCACCACGCCACCCAGCACCGTGCCCGCAATACGCCAGCGTGCCTTGGAAAGGCTTTCCCCGCGAGAAGACTGCGCCACCACCCAGACAGTCAGAGGGGCCCATTGCGGACTATCCAGTTCCATCCACATGGCAATCAGCAGGGACAGCCCTGCAGCCAGTGAGGACCGAACGGCAAATGTGATATCCCCAATGGAAGGGGCCAGCAACCACTGCAACTTACGCAGCCATTGCTCCTCCATCCGGGCAGAAAACCGCAGCGTTCTGGCGCCAAGGACGGAGGCTGAAAAGGATCGTCCCCCAAGCCTTCCCTGCTCTTTGGCGCTGCGCATGGCGTTTCCTCATTTGAAAAAAGCGGACCATGCAAAACGCATGGATAAACGTCCAAGCGTTTGTTGTAATCAGTTCATAAGCAGAAGTTATAATACTCCCTTAACCAGATCAGAATGTGTAAACGTCATCCAACTTCAGGGAGTGCACAACACCCCATATCCGTTCCAGAACGGCGCTCCCATTTGAATGGTCCAGTTTCACCAGCCCGACCTCTGGAGAAACAGAAGGGCCAATATGGCGTATCTGCAAACCTTCTGGCCCTACCCGTTCAGGCAAAGCTGTAACCGGCAAAATGCTGGCTAAACGGCCTGACAGTAACTCCGCATGGAGCAGTTCCAATGCGTTGGTTTCCAATAGAATGATGGGGGTTACACCAGCTTCTCTGAATCCAGCATCCACCAACTGCCGGCTCCGCATTTCCGTGGTAAACAGGCAGAGTGGCACTGTAGAAATATCTTTCCATTTTATTGTCTTGGCCGCTGGTAAAGGCATGGATTTTGCCGCCGCCAGCACGTGCTCTTCCACATACAATGTATGCGTCTCAAAAGGGCTATCTGCTGGAACCTGATCCAGATACATCAGCCCAAGCTGCAATGTGTGCTCACGCAACAGATGAACAATGTCTCTGCTGGAACAGATTTTTACTTCAACATGCAGGGCGGGCACCACCGCCCGAAAACGCTCCAGCAATACCGGCACAACCTGACTCGCTGCCGGAATAACCCCAATGACGAGCGATCCACCAGCCATATCCTGCGCAAGGGCAGCTTCCTGCCGTAAACCGTCTAGGGCGGCCAACGTCTGGCGTGCCCACGCCAGCACCCGCTCCCCTTCCGCTGTCAGACCAAAAAACCGGCGGTTTCTCTGGATGATGGTAATACCCAACTCTGCTTCCAACTGCCGAATACCCGCCGAAAGCGCAGGTTGAGAAACCCCACAGGCTTCCGCCGCGCGGGAAAAATGATGAAAGCGGTCAAGCGCGAGCAGATAGGTCAGTTGCCGAAGAAACACGATTAAACCCTCACCAGAGAATCCTCTCCCCCTTCTACGGCGCAGCCTTCGCGGAGCTCAATGGTGCCTGTTCGAATTCCGCATTCTTATGGGCGGGGGCGCACAAATGAGCCTGCACAGGAACACGCGCGATCTGCCGTCCATTATCCCATTTCACCTGAAGAGCCGTAGCCGTCATACAATTATGGCTGTCATCATACACATCGCCGGAGACCCACCGCAGGGCAGTATGCACCTCGCCTCCCTCCGGGAGCGTCATGGCTGCCTTACCTTGCGGCTGGCCGTTCTTTATATCCGAAGCGGTAGCGCCGTCTTTCTGACGGACAGCCGGCAAACGGTTCCCTGCATTGTCCTGAAGTTCCACCACCGGATAAGCCGGAACAGAACAAGGGGTGCCCCCCGCATTCTTCAACGTGACCATCGTTCCGGAATGGGACATTCCATTAAAAGCCCCATTCTGATCATCAACAGTAAGGTATAACTCTTTTGCCTTACAAACCGGCTGACTTGCTGAAACATCAGCAGCCTTACTTACCGGGGTCACATCAAACCGCACAACCTTAGCTGTTTTTGGGTTAAGATGGCAGGCCCACGTAAATGGAACCCACTGCATGGGGTCTTTTTTCAGACTGAACTGCCCACGTCCGGTCAGAAGGTCCGGACCAACAAAAACCTGACTCTCAGGTTGGTCATCCTGTAGGAAAAACCGTCGTCCTGAGCCTCTTTTTTTTAATACAGCCCGCGCCGCATCCTGACACAGGAAGGTTGTCATTTTCCATACAGCACTTTGGCTTTCTATGGCCGCGCGCTCCTGAGCGTTCCGTACAGCATCAATACTGTTTTGAATAACGCGCTTTTCCGCAGCGGAAGGAGCGACCTCTTTACTTCCCCCCTCCGTCTCTGCATACGCACTCCCGGCACATAGAAAGCCGGTAAAAAGAGCCGAAGAAAGAAGATGCATGATTTTGTTCATGCCCCCATGCTGCCTCCAGCCTGCCTGTATTA
Source organism: Drosophila kanapiae (assembly GCA_008042475.1). Classification (NCBI taxonomy): domain Eukaryota; kingdom Metazoa; phylum Arthropoda; class Insecta; order Diptera; family Drosophilidae; genus Drosophila; species Drosophila kanapiae. The sequence goes on along the minus strand of VNJM01001477.1, from coordinate 232 downwards.
CAAGCCAAAACGCTTATATCACTAGACCTTACTGCCTTTCCTGCCCGTAGCACGCAGGGCTCCTGGTATCGGATACTCTCCGGCGTTGCCTAAGCGCTCTGACTTATAAAAAATGCCAAAACGTAGGGCTTTATTTGTCAACAGCGCACGGTTTGCCGTCATCATCCAACGCCACAAAAATGAATTTTCCCTGCGTGACTTTCTGCCGGATGGCGGTGCGCCGTATTCTGCG
>VNJM01001473.1:0-10835 GCA_008042475.1 Drosophila kanapiae | reverse complement strand
GCTTTGAGTTCCTGATGCAGCTCGTTTCGTGTTTTGATATCCGTCGTAAAAACCAAACGGCGCAATCGTTAGCCTATCGCAGCTGCATGTTCCAACGTAACGGATACGGCAATCTGCTCGACGCTGAGTGACTTCCAGCGGGCCATAAGTGAAGTGACCATTCTGCTTCCATACAGCGACAAGCACTCTCCTTCATTTGGGCGAGCATTTAGCAAATTCATAACGGTTGCGGCCAAAGTCTCCGTTCCAGAAAAATATTGCAAAAATAATTTTCGGAATTGCGTCCATGTAATGACGGAAAGCATGTCTGCGAGAGCCAGTGAGATGCGGTGCCTTCCAGTGATTTACTGAGAGCTATTACAAGAGCGCTGCTGGAGCGCTACGCTAGCTGGTTTTCAGACAAGATGTAGTCGACCGTTGAACACCAGGACAGAGCGTCTGAACCTGCACGATCAGGGTTGAACTTTGGCAGTACAATGTTTTTGTCATTTTTGGCTTATTTTGAGAGCACTGCACTTGTTTTGTTAGATCAGCGAAATTACGATTTTGCATCTCCAAAATTGACAAAAGATTTCCATCATTGGCTGGAGGCGGAGGTAATCCCACTTCTGATGACGAAAATTCATTCTCTGAGTCCTCAACCGGACTTTCGGCGAAACGTTTTTTGGCGCGTGGCATGGTGATTGAATTTCGCAACTAGACTGACGCTAAAACTCATGTCGATCCCTTTTCAATTCCTTCTCCTCCAATACACACGCAAAGTGTAGTGAGGCGTGACAAACACTATCTGTCCCACTCATGCCCACGCCCAAACTACGTTGACAGAATTATGTGTATCTGCCTCGCACGAAAGAAGGGAGAAACAGTTAGAAATAAAACAAGTGTATACCAACAAATAATCGTTATAATTTGAATATTCAAAATAATCTGCGACATATATATAAAGTAGTGGACTGTTAAGTTTGTTATGTTAGCTATACGGATATGTTTCTGCTCAAACTCTAAGATGGAGTGAATATTTTTGACCATACATAATACTATATTTTAATGTTTTGAAGTGTATAATATACTTCTCCTTATCGCGAAGATTAGATATATATTTTTTAACCTTGGGATTTTTCGAGGAGATTTTTGTTGACTGGACAGAAGGGTAGATCATTATGTGAGTCCAAGTCAATTTCTCGCTTTTGAGATTAAGTAAAAATATTCCAAGACAACTTTTTGCTTTCGAGATTAAAAAAATTTATTAGACTCTGCTCTATCCATTTATAATTGCTATAAGGTAGACCCTCAGACATTGTCCATCCATACAAATTATTTGCATGCACATACATAAAGTATTCTGATTCCTTAGTGGGATGTGTGTCTATGACTACTTTGAACTAATTCACAATATTTTTAAAAAATTTGAGAGAAATTGCTGTAGTTTTTAACATGGCATCCCATTACAAACTTTGAGTCGTATAATAATGTGTAGAATTATTGGTTCTATATAGTTTAATTTGAAATTTTTGTATGTTTGTGCATATTTGCATTTTGTTATGTCCTGTTTTGCCATTCCAATTATGCAATTACAAAAGGAAATCTATTTTGTATTTTATTTTTATATTCCTTAATGTAATTTTTATCAGATGTATTTTCGTCAACTTATGATAAAACTCGTCTGTATATGGAATTATTACATAAACTGTGGTTTTAAATATTTGTTTAGGAATGTGGAAAATAATCAAAATTTTACTTGTATCTGATTTAAACCAAGTGGATGTTTTTGATTTTCAACAATTCTCAGAATTAACTTGTTTCAGATAGCTATGTTTAAATAATTTCTGATTAAAATTGAGAAATCTATGTAGTTGCATACTCAATTCTATGTCCTCTATATATTCTGGAAGTTTTTAAAGGTTAAAAATTAAATTTGTCGCCTGTTGTTCTTTGTTCTTCTGTTTCATCAGCTTGTTGATTATTCCTAATCCATAATTCACAACATCAATAATCATATATAAATAATGATTTGTATTGAATTATTGGATAGATTACTTAATTTGTTTCTAGCTCATCCTTATCATCCTGATCTAGGGTACAAAATAGGTATTTATAGCTTCTTTCAGTAGATTTTTGAATGTTAGCTCGGTCCTTGTAATAATTATGCTTAAGTAGTGGGTACTTGTAATTAGTTGGAATTTCGATGGATCCGGTTTTGAATATTAGGTATCCATTCTTTTCGTCTTTGTCCATTGATCATTTGAATAAGTTGCATTATGATGAACAATGTTATTGGTGTAATTAGATGTCGATTAAGATTCGTCTTCTTCTTCTTCTTGAATTTTGATCTATAATGTGTGATTTTACTGCCTCTGTTAGTTTCTTCGAAATGTTTCTTATTAACCTGTGCAATCTTTCTTGTTTTTTTTAATGGATTCGTAATTTTGGTTCTTACCAAAGGAGCTTGTCTATACTTTGTATAGACTTCATAATCAAGTCTGTTTTTGTTGAGTTTATCTATCCACGTTATTTTATTTTGTTTTGTGATTGTACACGTGTATGATCTTTTCGAATTTCGTATATCGATATTCTATGTCATTCTCACTACTAGTGATTCTTAGTTTTTCATTTACAGTTTTGTTGAATCGTTCTACGTCTGATATACCGCTTTTACTTGTTGTTACAGTTATCTTTACTCCTTATGAAGTTATCCAATTTTGTAAAGCTTCGCACACAGATGCTAAATTTGTATCTGCTTTTATTTTCTGTGGTTTTCCCATACCATTAAATATTTTTATAATGGCTCCTTTTGCTTCTAGACAATCCCCACCTTTCACTCCAACTAGTGTAGAATATTTTGAATAATGTCAATAGGAATTGTTGATTAGCCACAACATAAAAGTCAATTACGTACCATTCTCTTGCAGTAAGTATTTCTGGAGTGTTCTGTGTTCTGTTATTGCTATGTTGCAGATTTCCCATTCATTAATAATGTTTCGTATTACCTTCTGACTGTCTGGAAAGTAATGTTTTTCTTTAAACCAGTTAAAAGTTTTTTTTTGCAATTCCTGGATGTAGAAATTCTTGATGCATTGTCAATATTATATCTTTAAATTTAGTATAGGTAAAAACATTTTTTAATTTAAATGAGCATTTCACAAATTTATTTAAATGGTTGGGACATACGATTTTTATTGAAATGTTAGGAAATATTTTTCATTTTGGAAATAAATTGCACTTTTTTTATGACGTTTTGAGCAAATTCTTCTTCTTAAGTTTTTGAAAATAATTTTTTATTCTGCACCTATGGCTATAATACTATAATACCATTTGTTAAAGAAAAGGCTTTTTAAATTAAAGTTGAATCTGAACTAATATGTTCTTTTTGTCTTTCAAATGATTATATGCAACTTGTGCATTTAACGCCCTTTTTTCAACTTAATCATAGGCTTTTGTTTTACTGTTTTCGGAAAGTTAGGTATAAATTTACGATAGAATCCACATAATCGGAGCCTTTGATTCGGCCAAATGCCATGAGCGGTGACAATATGACTTAGAAATTTTGTTTCTTTTTTCATGAACTTACATTTGACTAACTGCAATGTCTAGTTTTCGTCTCTTAGTTTCGCAAATAATTTTCTTAAAGATAAATGAGTTCCTCCAATGAAGTGGAAACTATTTTAATATCGTCATTTAAAAGATTATTCCTACATCTGTGACGTTCTGTGGATATTTGTGGGCTAGCGGTACACTAGGTCTTCATGACGAGTTTGGATTTCATGCTTAATAGTACTAGTAAAACACAAATTGTCACCTTTCCTGAATATCACCATACTCAAATATGACTTTCTTTAAACATTCAATTTTTTCTTTGTTTAAGTGTTCGAGCCTAAAATTGCATTCTAGCAGTTCGATATCGATTGCAAAATTTACGGATTCATCTTCCGTTAAAGGTGGGTTAAGATGCGTTGATAATGCGATCTTATCACTTTCTTTCCGCGGACAAAGGCACTTTGAAGGTGCGGTCTTATCCTCTTCCCTTATCTCGATGTTGTATCTAAATTTATAGATTTTAGAACCTAGACTAACTGCTTCATTTTCGTAATCTATTCCAGTAGTAATTGTCGGAAAATTTATTTAAATAAAACTTTTGTTCAGACGGACATATAACACTGGGTTTAACTATTATGCTTTTATGTAATTTCACTTGTTTTCTAATGGTATATACTTTAAGATTTTCTGTCACTTCTTCCAATTTAGCAAAATGTTCATTCATTATGTTTATAAAAGATTTGTTTCTACCATACCTTTAGACAATTTATTTTGAAAAACAATTTTTATATAGGGGTTGGTTTTATATTTTGAAAAACAATTTTTATATAGGGGTTGGTTTGTTTGTCTCCGAGGCTGTTTAATGAAAATTTACATCCACTCTACTTTGTCCACTGTGTCTTTCCCGTTGTCGTTTTGTTGGTGCGTTGGGTCTATTTGTTCGAGGTTGATGTCTGGTAATTGTCTGGGTTCTCCTATATACCTTGGGTTAACCCGTTCGTAACATATTGATAATTAGTTTGTAGGTGTGGGGGTACAGGACGAGATTAATTTTGGAAATTTCGATCTTGATTTTGAAAACTCTGAGTATTTAATGGATAATATAAATTTGATTGTTGATTATTTCCTTGAAATCTATTTCCCCTATTCCTATTGTTATTATTATTTCGATTTTAATTATATCTTTCTTTAAAATTAGCATAATAAAATTCCAACTCCAAAGAAGCTTGTTTTAATATTGGTAATTGAAGTAATATCTCTTCTGGCTAATGGCATATATGTACATTCGATCTAGGAGCTTTCTATAAATTGTTTTTGATTGTTGGATCAGATTCTAATTCTAGTTTGTTAAATATAATTCTGTATTGGTATTCTAATTCATCAAAAAACTTACTTATGCTATCGAGTTATTCGGATTTTTTATGATTGTCTTATATGGCCTATGGTGCTTGAAAGATGCAGCTAATGCTGTCTTCGTTGATTGCCAATTGCTAGCTCCAAATTGGGATATGGCTTCTTGGCTCAAAAAATTACGTGAGCCTATCTCACGTCTTGCGTCGGGTACAATTGCAAGAGGCACTCGACTTGGTTGATAAATCCGGAGTTTTCCAGGGGTTTCATCAAAATAATGTAGTTTCTTTATCTGCATCAACATTTGGCTTAGGTCGGCTTAGATAATTGTTGAACTGCCATGTTTGTTAATTGTTTTAACTGAATATGCTATATCAGACCGAATTGGATTTTATTTCACAGAATAGTGCTTCCGACCGAATTGGATTTATTTCACGAAATGTTTCCGAAAGAATTGGATTTTATGGAGATTTATTTGTTTTAGTGAAACTACACACACGTAGATTCTTTTGCGGATCTTTTTTTTCAGTGCACTTTATTAAATTCACTGATCAGGATAACTAGTCGTATAGTATATCCGTTTCACTTGATCAGTACCGAATTTATAAGGACTTTATGAAGATCATACCGACTGCGCCAATTATAAGTTCTCAAAAACCGTTTATCAAAAAAATAATTATATTTTGTATCGATTAATATGGTTAGAACGTATTAAATAACATCGTGAAGATCACCAACGAAAATAGTTGTGGTTTCAACCTGAAGTTAACTAGCTGATCTGATTTAATTAACCATCAGGCCTCGGTCTCGTTCTTTCCTTAATTTTGAATAAGCTTTAAAATGTGTACATGTGAGGCCTGCGCGTGACAGTTATGCTGACACTTGCACTTTACGTTGGCCAGCCAATATATACAGACCGGCTCTGATTTCGGTCACTTGGTTATGGAATGTATATTTTATTGTGCATTCGATATATATGCATATTACATCTCCCTCCTTTTGAAAAATAACGTAATTATATGAAGTTATTTTTATTTTTCAACACTGTAATATTAATAATATTTTATTTATTTATTATACAAAATATTGAGAAAAAACTAGAAACTTTATATATATAATTTTTTTAATAAAAATGTGTCTTATTTGTATGGCCTTACTATTTTTAAATATTAGAAAAACAAAAATGGAAATTGAAATATATAAGGTTACAAGAACATGTACATTAAATGCATTATTTTAATGAAATAATAATAATTTGTTGGGAGTTAAAGATGGTTGTGCTTCTGAAATGAATAATTTTAACGTATCTTTATTGTTTGATTTTTATTCCTATCACCGGAGATTATGATGTTATCTCTTTCTCCAACGTCTTTAATAGTATATGGCCCTGTATATTTAAAATCTAGCTTATGACCAGTTTCATTTTTTAATAAAATTTTATCTCCTATTTTAAGTTGAATATCTCTAGTCTTTCTATCATAAAGCTCCTTATTCTTTATTTTATTATCGTCTATCATTATTATAGCTCTTTTACAAGCTACTTCTAGCCTATACTTAGATTCCTTAGCATAGTCATCCACAGTGTAGAGCTGTTTTATTCTACCTATGCTATTAAAATGTATTGTTAAGTTCGATGCTTAACCGAATACTAACTCTCTTGGAAAATAATTGTGTGCCAAAGAGGGTGTTGTGTTGAAACAATATGCGAAGTATTGGGGCCATCCATCCTAATCGGTTTTATCAACTGAGATGTATGAGCGGATGAACTCATTAAATGTTCTGTGGCTTCGCTCCACCGTACCTACAGTCGAATGATAGTGTGCGGTAGAAGTGTTTTTGATATTTACATTTTTACATAAAATCTTCAATTATCGAGTTTTTATATTCTGTTCCCATATCCGTTATGAACGACTTCATTGGACTGTACTTCAAAATAAGAACTTTGAATATAACTTTTGCTACTGTTTTTGCACTTTTGCTTTGAATTGGTATTGCCACAAGGTGTTTAGTTAAATGGCAGATTAAAGTTACTGCATATTCATTTCCTTTTTTGGATTTAGGTAGTGGACCGATCGTATCCACGATTACCCTGTCGAAAGCTGTTTGTGGCGTTTCTGTAATAGTTAATGGAGTCTTCGTGTGCGTGTTGTTTTCGCTTTTTGGCTTTTGGAACACTTTCTGATGTAGTCCTTAATATATTTGAACATTCCATTTCAAAAATAATGTCTTTTCACCTTGGCCAGGGTTTTTGCAATGCCAGTGATTTCTCTCAGCTGCTCAATGGTTATTCTTGATAACGCATCGGCCACGTAGTTGTCTTTACTCTTCAGATATTCTACAGTAAAATTATATTTTTCTAATTCAATTCATCGAAAATAGGTAGGTAAGTGGTCTGTGGTCTGTTTTGACAGTGAAGCGTCTACCATAATTATATATGGTCTGAAATAAATTATTGCCCAATGAATTGCTGCCAATCCTTGTTCTGTTGTGTTTTTATAACTTTCTCCCTTAGGAAACAATCTTGATGCATATGCAACTGGAAGTTGGGTCCGTTTTTGTGTTGAATTAACACTGCTCCGCATGCTTGCTTACTTGCATCCGTTATTATTATGCAAAATTCTTTGCTGAAGTCTGGGTACTGTAATAAATTAAGTGCCGATTTGAGATGTTCGAAGGCATTCTGACAGTCATCTGTCCATTCGAATACAACATACAACAAATACAACAATAAGTAAACATAATCTTGTTATGTGACGGGAATATTCGACGAAATTTTTAATAAAACAGCTAAAGTAAAAAGCAACGAATCGTCTAGCGCTGTCCGCATTATATGGGACTGGATAGTTTTTGATGACGTCGTATTTTTTGTCATCAGGCAAGATTCCTTTATCTGTGCAATTGTGTCCCAAAAATGTGTCTTCATGCAAGAAAAATGAACATTTCAAGACGTAGTTTTAGATTGTATGTCCTACATTTCTCAAAAACATCAGTTTGGTTTTTAATCATATGTTTTTCGGAACAACCATTCGGATCATCCATGTAAAGGAAAGCTTGAGATGGTTCTAATCTGGAGAATGCTATAGTCATCATCCTCTGGAATTAATTTGGCGATCTTTTTAAGCCGAATGGTTATCGCGTGAAGCGATATGAACCATAGCTTCTTGAAAAGGACGTTAAATTACGGGAACTCTCCTCGGGTTCAATTTGATGAAAACCAGACATTAAGTCTAGGCATGAGAAGTATTTTGCTCTTCCTAGTTGATCTAAGATGTCCGAACCGAGAAGAGATTTCTTTGAAACTAACAAGAGTGGGCTATTGTATGGTTATACAGACGGTTCGACTATTTTATTGTCAATTCATTTTTGTACCTGTACCAGTATTTCGTCTTTTTGATTTCAAGGATTTCTATATTTTTTATATAAATAAGTTCGTCATTCTTCGATTTCAGTTTTTGTTTATAAAAGTTGTTTGTTGTTATTGCTTCAGTTTGTAGTCCAAATATATCGCAAATATATGTACATTCAGTGCATAAGGTTGTTAATAGTGTGTAAAATTGTGGGGGAAAATTAGTTTAAAGCTGTGATAGCACAGTTTTCTCTACATTCGGAATTAGTTTACACTGTTATGTAGCTCAAAAGTATTTCATATTTTTAATTTTTTATATTTATTATTTATAATATTAATATTATAAGTATTGGTCTATTTAGTAATTGGACAAATGCATTTTTGGTAGTAGCAACTGTGTTTGCAACATAAATACCATTTTGAATTTCCTGGTTGGGAATTAGTACGCTATGTTCATCTGATGATAGGTGAATTTTTCGGACGACTTGGGATCTTGCTGGCAGAATTAAGGAGCTGTCACTAGAGGTGTATATTATTGGAAAATAAATCGGATAATTTAAATTATTTGGTCCAAATTTAAGCCAGTCTTCAGATGGATTGAGATCTAAATTACATTACATTCCATCACAAGGGATAGCGAATTTTAAGAATACTATGTGGAAATCATGTGGAATTATATATTTAAAGGGGTGTATTTCGATAGAGGTCATCCCTATTGATTTGGTAACCTCTTGGCTTATTCCCAGTATACCTATTATATTATCTGTTTGTATGTAGTTAAAAGTGTCAGAATTTTCTTTTAATAAGGATATTTCTGCACCTGTGTCTATTAAAAAAAATAGTTTATTCCCTGTTTCTATGGTAGTAAAGGTTGCAAATATGTTTTGAATAAGATTGATGGTGCGAACTTTAATGTTTTGCGTTTTCTGAATATCTAAAGGTTCCTATGAGTTTTCCAACGCATTTTGAGCTACTCTTACATTGTTGGTATTGTTGTAGTTATTACCTTTATAACCCCACTACCTCTATTTGAACTATTGGTTTGGTTGTTATAATTTCGATGAATACCGTTGTTTCGATAAAAACCGGTGTTATGGTAATTACCACGGCTACTGTAATTATTGCCACGATAGTTTTGTTGTCTTCGGGCATACAATATTGTATTGGCATTGCCGGTCATTTCAGTACTACATTGAATGTACTTTCTTTCATTTTGAGCCTGCCATGTTTACAATTTTTAACAATTGTGGTAATGGCTTCTTTTGAGCTGAAGCTATATTCAGCTGATAAACCTTTATCAATATATGAATCTTTAAGTAGTTTGCGAAGGTTGTCAATTTCAGTTGTGAATTTTTCGGCGGTTTCCCTTTTTGAATTGCTTTAGCTATTTTAGCTTTAACAACATCGGATGTTTCGCCTACAATTGTGTCCTAAAGTTTCTTCACAATTGCTTCAATGGTTGTCTCGTTTTGGACCTTATAAACACTTAACCCAATAATTTTTGATTTTATTACTTCAACAGCTAGCTCTTCGAAAGTGCCTTTTGTTAAGTTTACTAATTTCAACGCTGCTACGAATCTTTGAAGATAGATTTTCTGTCCATGAAATACGGGAATTGCGTTTGAAATATCTTTTATGTATGCCCTTTGGGCGTCTGGGACTGCCATGGTGATATTATAGCTTAATTTATTTTCTATTATACTTGAATTAGTATCTGAATCTGTATTATCGATAGTTTATCGATCGTCTAATCTCTTTCAAAATGAACGGTCGTGTTTTTTGTTTGCGCTCTCGATTTTGTTACTAATCTTTGCTTTGCACCGCCGGGGTTTTATTTATTTATTTATTAAAATCATCCATTTTAAATTTATTAAAGTTTCCGTTGCCTTCGCGTGTGCATGCAGCTTTCTGTTTTGGGTATTTATTGTATTTATTTAATCCAATGTAGCTGTGCTGCCCTTGTTTGTTTTGGCGACAGCAGCTAGCCTCTCTGAAGCCCACTCCCACGCTCTCTTTTTCACTGCACGCAGCCGCTCTCTTGCCCTCTCTCTCAATCTATCTCTCTTTGCACCACTCTCAACATAATACAGGTACAGTGGTAATTAGCTAGAATGTCCTGTGTAACAAACAACGCAGGAAGCCAATTGCTATTGGCTATCTTACGATCCGATGTTGGCTTAGCAACAACATTGTGCACGCCAAGTGCCTTGGTTGTACGGCCCGGACGGTTGACGATATGTGGCGTGCGCTACTGTCGCGATGTTGAAAGGGAAATGAGGTCTTTCATGTGGCAAACCAGAAGCGGTTTCATGGAGCTATTTAGTAGTTTTTGTAAAACGAACGATGAGCTCGTAGCGCATGATGCTCAATTTAATGGCCTTAAGCTATTAAATGAGTCTCCTAAACGCAAAAAAAACCGCGGTTGGCGCACCGCAGACAGGCGGATCCCTACAGCTCCCCGGAAGTCAGCCGCAGACTCCCTCGGCAACGCCCTCAGTCTCAGTGACGAGCTCAATGACGCTGAGATTGGGGGCAAAAAAAGATTCGGTATTCGAATGTGTCGCGGGACTGGGTGCGCCCCAGTAATTTCCGTGTTGTCCGCTGA
>VNJM01000703.1:0-10293 GCA_008042475.1 Drosophila kanapiae | reverse complement strand
CTATTATTTGCTTACACAATTATGGAAACATTTTGCTTATAGTCTAAGCTTTTGCGTGCAGTCTTCCCCATCTTCTGGATCTTCAAGATCCCCCCGAAATCAAGCTAAATATACAGCGACCCATCCGCTGGTCCCAAGTAGTGCATCGAGATGAGCAGTACATCGATGATCGTCCAAACGCCGAGTCCCCCGAAGCTGAACAGCTTGCCAATGCCCTCCTGCCAGTGGCCCAAATAGAAACGATCGGCCCCGAAGCCGCCCAAGGTGAGGCTGATCAGCAGGGCGGTGCTCCACCGATAGCCCTGCGTCCAGTTGCAGCGCAGGTTGCGGGTGAAGGAGCGGTTTCCCAGGCACAGCACATCCTGGTGCACAGTGCAGTTGGTGCGGTAGTACTTGTCCGCTATGGAATTGCAGTTGGCGTGCTGATAGCAGTTCTGCTGCCACAGCTCCGTTTGGTAGCAGAACCGGCAGTTCATCTGGCGCTGAAAGCTCCGTTCGCCCTGGCACTGCACGCTGCCGATAATTTCGCAGGTCACGTTTACATCACGGCCGTACAAACAGGCATTGTTGTAGGCACACCGAATGCACGGAAACTGCAGGCGCTCACAGGGCGTGTCCTTGTCGTACGGACACAGCATATTGTTGTTATTCCCGTTGCTGCTGCTGTGGGAGGTTGTGTTGTCCATACTGACAGCCCCGTTCTTGGACACTAGCGGCGTCATGTGCACCTCGTTGTCGTTGTTATTGCCATTGGCATGGCCATTAACATTTCCATTACCATTGTTATTGCTCGCGTTGTCCTTGTGATCGCCTTTCACGTCCGACAGATCCATCTGGTTGCTACCACTGGCAGTCTCGCTGTTTCTAATACCCGTCAGCACAAAGATTACGATCAGGGCCATTGCGGATCGCATATTGACCACTATGCACTGACGTTGGAGACGCATTTTTTAGCAATAATGGGGATAAAGCAGGCGAAATCTTGTAGATCAGCGGTTTGATGTTATTGTTTTCAGCGGCAGAGTGACCGTTTCGCGATGGATGGAGAATACTCATTGTGAAACATTCAAGCCTAGTACTAGTATTTGTTTGTTATTGCATTTTGTTGTTATTTAGAGGGGAAGAGTAGAGTACTAAAGCTAACACGGAAGTTAAATACTCAAAAAAATTAAACGTGTTTTAAGCAGCACGAGATCTAAAGCCTAGTTACATTCAATTAAAGCACCATGTGTGTACTGGCCAAATTACATAAAAAAAAGCACCATCTAGCGGAAAATCACATTTTGGCTTGTGTATTGGCCAAATTACATAAAAAAAACACAATCTAGCGGTACAAAAGCGGTTACACGAATTGTAAGAAGCGGACAATTGTTGTTAATATTTCGGCAACACAAGTGCTCTGAATAAAGTGCAAGCAAAACAAAAGGAAAACACTTGCATATGTATGTACATATAATCAACTGTTCTTGTTTCTGCCCGCTCCACAGTGGTTGATCTTGTATGACACAGGCACTTGAATTTTAGAGCCAAAAATCTGTACTCCTATACATATAGACCCTAAAACTTAAAGAATATTTATAAAAAAAGAAAACCCCAATACGTTGGAGCCCCAGAATATATATATATATTTTTTTTTGTTTATTATTTTTAAAGGTATACGGGGACATCTGAAGTCCCCTTTATCACCTTGGCTTCTGTACATTCAGCCCGGTTGGGCGCGCCTGCTAACCTTTTATACGTAGGTGTAGCGTTTTCAAAATTAAAAATAATGTAAAACAAATAACAATACAATAACAAAAACAATACAATCCGCTATCTTCGTCTGTTTGGTGCTCTGAGGGTCAGGTCCCGTGGGTAACGCCTACGGATCCTTCTCGGTGGGCGCGTCCTGGTTAGCTCATTGGCCAGCCGGTTGCGATGCCGCTCGAGTCGCTCATGGTACCGTCTGGAGTGCATATTGATCTCATCAAAGACCGTGGTCAGTTCGAGATCCCACTCACAGCCCGTGATTTGCCTCGCTGCCTTGTTCTGCTCTATTTGGATTCTTTTAATCTGGGACTCACTTGCCAGACCCCAGATTTGGCATCAGTATATCCAAATCGGAGCGATGATCTGCTTGTAGATGGTCAACTTGTTGCCAGGTGACAATTTGCTGCGCGGACAGAGTAGCCAGTTGTGTTTGACCACCGCTGCTGGGACACGGGATCTCAGCGCAGACACATTTTTTGCGAAGGTCAGTCTGCGAACTAAGGTAATCCCAAGGTATTTCGCTGCGCTTCTTTGGGGTGCGGGGGCGTCCTCAATGCACACAGCCGGCGGCGATGCCCTCCTCAGCGTAAAGCAGACATTGGCCGACTTGCTGCTGTTAGTGCCAATTTTCCAGCGCCTTGCCCATTCCTGGACCATAGTGGCATAATCCTGGATGTCGTCAGCAGCTTCAAGCTGCAGCTTAGGGTGTCGTCAGGCAGCGGCATAGCGTAGCTGTACAGGCAGTAGAGCAAGGCACCTAGCACAGCTGCAATTGGGTGCTCAGTAGGGAGCTCGGAGTGGAATCGTACCATAAATGTTCTCTGCTCGAGGTAGGATCGCAGTAGGTGGAAGTATGTGGCAGGCAGCGTGTCCTTTATCTTAGCCAGGAGCCCAGTATGCCAGACCCGGTCGAAAGTTTTTCTGATGTCCAGAAAGAGGGCTCCTTACAGTCGAAAGCAACCAGAATTTGCTCGACGACTCGATGGAGTTGCTCGACTGTGCAGTGACCAGCTCTGAATCCGAATTGGTACTCGGGTGAGCAGCGCGTGCCTGCACTACCCTCAGTCTCTTTAGCTGGTGCTTGGACGCCGTGCCCCATACTTGGATCGCATACGTCGCATACGTAAGAATTGCTTTGAGCAGCAAAACCTTCGTCGATAGCAGGAGCCTTTTTCAGCTCAGGAGCCAGTCGAGCTTCTGGAGCTTGCGAACGCATTAACCTTTGATTACCGTGATGTGGGTGTTCCATATGAGACGGTGATCCAAGTGTACACCCAAGTAGCAGTGAGAGGTGCCGTTTTTAATGGTATCACCATTAAAAGTAGGGACGATGTCGATCACAAGTCTTATCGAATATGTTACGCACGCCGACTTGCTGCAGTTTATGGCTATGTTCCATTGTTTGGTCCAGCGCTCCATCGCACGCAGCCAGTCCTGGACTGCAGCCGAAGCTGTCAGCTGACACGTGTGGGACGCAAGCAGGGAGCCAGAACGTCAGCGTAAGGAGCCAGAAGCATACGGGCGTTAGTGGTTGGCGACGGAACTGGCATATCACTTGTGACATGGTGTACAGGAACGGACCAAGAACACTTCCTTGGGGCACTCCTGCATGGATATGTGCCAAGCTGGATCGTGAGTCCCTTACTGCTACTTCGAAGGTTCGATCAGCAATAAAAGACCGCTCGAAGGATGGCGAAGTAGGGTGCAGGGAGGAGTTCCTTGCTTTTGTAAAGAAGGCCCTCGTGCCACACCTTGTCGAAGGCCTGTTTTACATCCAGGAAGACGCCAACAGAGTGCAGTTTATGCTCGAGTCCGTGGGTGATGCGGTTGATCACGATATTGACTTGTTCTGGGCAGCCATGGGATTTCCTGAAGCCGAACTTGTGTTGAGGTATATGGCCCTCTACTTGTGGCACTCCATCAGTCGACTGAGAAGAATCCGCTCGACAACGTGGAGAGCAGGCTGATTGGGCGATAGGATTGATAATCCGGGCTTGCTTCCACTGACTTGGAAAATGTCCCAGGCATTGACAATTTTCATCAGCGCTAGCACTCCTTTGGGTGGAAGAGCCTTTGCCGCTCGATTGTCGATGTCATCGGGTCCAGGAGTCTTTTTTAACTTGAGCGCCTTTAATTGCAGCGTGACTTTTTGCTTAAGAAGTTTGCTACTTAATTTCGGTGTGAAGCGTCTGAAAGATCAAAAGGAGTGAAGGTAGCAGACAGATGTTCAGCAAAGGCGTTTGCTTTGTCGTAGTCGTTTTTAAGCCAGTGGCCACTGTGGCTCTGTATTGGATATTGGACAAGCGGCTGTCTTTTGATTCCTCTCGTTAGTTTCCATATCGAAAAATCGCTGCAATTGTCCGGGCCAGCTCCCTCCAGCAGGGTATCGATGTTCTCTTAGCGGGTTTTCGCTAGCAACGTACGCATTCTATTAGTAACGCTAGATAGGAGCTACTTAGTTGCGGGATCGCCTGACACAATAAATTGCCTTCTGATTGCCTTGATCCAGTGGCGCACTTGCCTCCGGAGTTAGTAAGGGCGCCCTCCTAGAAGGTGGGAGACCGGATTGGCGCTGAGGTAGCGTAGCTCTATCGGCGGCTTCGGAAATTGTGGAAGTGAAGGTATCAACGTATGCATTCAGATCGCTGCAGGTTGTTATTGGTGTGTTGAGCACGGTGTGAGCACCGATGAAGGACATAAAAGTGGCAACGTTTGCATGTGCCGGCAGCATTTTGGGGGCTCCTTTATAGAGTTGAGCTTCTTCATTTATCATGAAGAGCAACGGGAGGTGGTCAGAAGATAGTTCGGTGAGTACTCTAACGGAGACCTGCTGTTGTCTGAAGCCTTATGAGATGCCAAAGTCCATTGCTCTGGGGCGCCGTTTGTACGATAGGGGTAGCAGGTGGCTCCTCCAGTTGCTACAATATCAACAATATCTGCAGTTGCCCCACCATCTGTGTTTAGCATTCCACTAGCCTGCGGCAAGAAACTTATCTCCGAGATTGGAGAGGAACGTCGTGAAATCTGCTTCTGTCCAACTGACAGCAGGAGGGCAGTACACCGAAAGGTAATCCTCCCTCTTCTTGAAGATATCTCAATGGAGACAGCTTGAATGTGCCCTTCCAAAAAAGTAAAAGAGAGTTGATGGGATATGCCCAACTTGACGAGGATCGCTGCGCCCCCATGTCTCCGGTCGTCCGGATGATCGTCCAGGGATCCTGAAGGTCGACCGCGAGCAAAGGCGGACTTCTGACAACAAGAGGATGTCTAATTCGTATAGCTCTATGAAAGCAATGACCTCTTGCTTTTGAGCTTAGCCCATTGGGGTTCCAGCAGGCTATTTTAAGCACACCCATTGTGGAGAGTAGAGGAAAAAGAGCGCGTCTGCAGGCTTGCTTGCATTAGTGTCTCTACCAGAGACATCATCCTGTCCAGCCTCGTAAAAAGCTGTTCCAGTTTAGCATCCAGAGCGGCATTTGCGGTGGAATGTGTTGCAGCGGGATGAACGATTCCGGCGACAATAAATAATACAAAATAAATAAACAAAAAGAAAAAGAAAAAGTCCAGGCCCATATCGGATATGTACCATGATCACCCCATCTTCAAAACGCCCGGTCATGTTCAAATGTTCACAAGATTAAAAAAAAAAAAAAAAAAAAAAAAAAGAATTAATTCCATTGCATACTTTTTTATTGATAAATTATATGTTCATTAAATTTTAGTATTCAGATAGCGTATATGTAAAATAACAATAGATAGTTTAAATATATAAAAGCTTTTATAATATTTTATATTAAATGAAACAAAGCAATGAAATAGCGAAATATAATAAAAAAAAGTTTATTCTAACAATTCAATAACACGTTTCGAATGAATCGTTTTACAGTTGTTGGGTTCATTTCGTTGCCCAGTTATAAAAGGATTTAAGGTTAATAGAATCCGATTTATAAGATCGTTATTAGTGGCTAAACGTGAGATTTTACGTGTGTGATTGAGTCGATACACCTTAACGTCCTTGTTTCTTGACTCCGCAGCTTCTTCTAGTAGCTCTAATTGAAACCAATGCATATTGAATAACGTCTGGGGCATGAATAATACTTCATGAACCGAGGAAGGCAAGTCCAGGAATACTTCGATGTTAGTTCTTTTGCAGTGTCTAGCGCTAATTTTCGAAATTTAATTTCGATGTAATTAATATGTAATTCAGTTTATACCCAGAGGACAAGGCTTGCAGCAATATTGCTCAATTTTCAATTAAAGGTTTTTTAATGCCAGTCATCTCTGCAAATAACTGGGAACTATTGAAAAATGTTCTTGCTGTTTTGGATTATCGACAAGAAGACCCATTTTTTTACGAAATTCGTACTGAATATTTTGTTTCATTTTCTGAAATAGTGCTTTGTTTTCTTTACCTCTTATTTGCCATTGACTGATTTCAGGTCTATATGAAACGTGAAGAAAATATTCAAAAAAACGAGTGTAAGCATGTAATGGAGATAATCCAAATTCGTTGCGACCTGTTCTAACCTATTTTTGTAGCCATTTGTCAATGTCGTTCATCTGCGAGGGTTTGGCTAGACATATGTAGCACTTTGAAATGGTGTTTCACTTAAGGCATTGCACACTTTGCCATCCACCATAGTGAGTTGAAGTATATGATCGATATAGAATCTCCTGTTGCTTTCCTTTTGAAATTGAATCCGAATCGGGCTGCAATAGCGGGTAGACGATGGTCGTGGGTTATTATTATCAGATTTTACTATTTACTATTTACTATTTTTTCCAACAAACTTTGTAGCGAAACTTCAATGTCAGATTCTGTAACGCTTATGAGCTCTGGATAGCTTTTCTGTTTTTCCTTTAAAATATTATTATAGCACGGAAAAAAAGTTAACATCAACTAATGAGTTCAAATTGATGTTTTGTTAAATTTGCTTCAGTTATTAGTGCCACTACTTCACACTCCTTTGCTTTATAAATGGACGGATTCGGTTGCAAAAAGCCCAACGCATATCCTCAGCTGCGGACTCATTGAGCTCTGCTAAGTCTGCTATCCGTCGCCGCTTTGTTCTTTCTGAGAACTCAGCTAGACTTACGTTTGGACGTCCTCGATCAAGTAGATTGACTTAAAAATATATATTCGAATTGTGCTAACCAGCCAGAATTTAGTTCAATAACTTTTCTCTTCATTCTATGGCATTTACTCCAGATAACAGCAGACTATACTTTATATATTGTATATAGTACAAATATACTTCCTCAGACGTTTTTCAACAATTTCGTATCCCTCAGATTGAAGTCTATTCTTTAATTTCATCTCAAAAATATTTAAGCGTGGCAGTTTGCACTGATATGAATTGCCTAAAAATAAAGAGAAATTATTGATCAAATGAAAAATATTATATTAAAAAATACACAAACAAATATGACGAACACGACAAAACACAAAATTGCACGAACACACAAAAACGAATTATAGAGAAAGTCGCAAAAGTTGCAGCTCAAATTTGAAACAAAGACTAAGAAAACGTTCACAAGTATTAAGAAATAAGTTTCATTAAGAAGAAAGATGAGGATTCACAACTTTTTCTTTATCTTAAATCGATGTATGTACATATATTGAAAAAACATCACTCGGCAGGTCACTGATGAAACTATAACTTTCAAACAAAAGCACAAAAAATTACTCAAATTTATAATATACATCTATTTCATTTCATTTTAATTCACAACGATAGGACACGAATTAATATTAAAATTAAATTTCTTTATGAGAGCTAATTTTTATGTTGCGTTCACTGCAACGTCCACGTGTTTTTTTTTTTGCCTCTCTTCTCTTCATATTCGTAGAGAGCACGATTGGGAGAGAACAAAAATGAAAGTACAGTTAGTTCTACTGATCTAATAAGAAATATTTTGAAGACAAACAGTGGAAAATTTCCGATTTTTTGGCCTATGAAATCAACCACTGTGCGCTCCCCTAAAAATCAATCATCGGTAGGGTATGCAGGCACCAACCGTTCGCAGAAGAACGACTACAGATTTGGCTGATGTGATTTGGTTTCAACTTTACGGAGCCACTTAAAAGTTGTTGATGTTTTAATCAAACCTACTGCAATATGCCATGTGCCCTGCTCATCTAAGAAGAATGATTTTTATTCATTCGGATAAAACAAACATACATACATATATTTGTATGTATATGTAAAACATTTTTTATTTCTAAACAAAAATCGAGTATAGCACATTCGGCTCTCTGGGACTTGTCTTTTGAACCGTGGTTCCAGAATGGTTTGAAGCCTTGTCCCTGTTCGCGTCTCATACGGTGAACCTTTTTCTGGCACTCGGACCCTTAGGTAATCGACGACATTTTGAGCCTCTGGAGATATGATAGAGTTCATTTCAGATACTTTTTGGCGCAGCTCGCAGCATATTGGAATAATCAGTGATATAGTCACTTTTGTGTCTGCAGAAATGGATACGGTTGCATCCTGAAATGGATTGAGTATTTCAATCAGTTCCCTTTTAGGGGTTATTTTGTCTGCGGTAAACGGATTTTGGAGTTTTGAATAAAACTTTTGAGATGGATTTGTTTGTCGCCAAAATACGCTGCATCATGAAGAGAGCACTATTCCAACGCGTAGGTACCTCCTGGACCAAACTGCACGGCTGTCCTCCTTAAATTTAGTATAAGCTATGTATATGGCTCGCTTTCAAAAATGCGACTGTGCGCTTGCACTTTAAAAGAATGTCTAAAACGCATGGTAGCTTTAACATATCTTGTACTAATAAATTGAGCGTATGCGCAAAAGAAGGAATACGCATGATTTTAAGATGCTCACATTCTTTTTTTATTGCGTCTTTGTCAGTTACGAAACAAACGACTTTACCTAGTAAGCCCCATTCACTGATACTAGCAGCAATGTTAATAGCTGAATGGTTTGTTGGCAAAACTAGTTGGTTTGTCGACAACATTTTTGAAGCAAGCTCAAAGAATTGGGTTACAAAATTATACGGTACAGTTAGGTTCGATTCATTGGCTCTTGATGACCAGCCATCGGATGTTAATGCGGCGCTTTCGATAAGCTCAAGCTCAGCTCTTAAAATATCTTTTAAATTACTGTACTCATTTTTTATGAGTGAGTCTTACTTGGCATTTTATAACGTGGATCTAGTTCATGAATCAGCTTGGTTAACCCGACATTATTAACCACACTTAGAGGCAAGACATCGTGACCATATTTAATACCAGCTTATTAATACGTTTCTTATTCAGAAGTATTTGAGTATGGAATATTACGCTTTAAACATTTTGTCATACAGTTTTCATTTTCTAAAGGCTGTTCTTTTAGTAGCGTTGGATGAATACGCTTCAAGTCATCCATTAAGTTCGTCGTGTTTCCATCCGTTTTGTATTGCTTACCGCACTGATTGCATATCGTCGTATTGCTCTCTTTGCATTTTTGCCAAGCCAGCGACGTTTCCCTTTTGCGTTTTGTTGCATGCTGTATTTCAATCATTCATTCTCCTTGTCAATCAGCAGAAGCACCAGCACCATCATCAACATCATCACGGTCACCCGAATCCCCCCCAGCTAAAGCCAGAGGCCGTAAAGGAGGAGGAAGGCAGGGCAGAGGTATTAAGTGAAATTAACTTTTCTTTCGTAGAGTCGACATGGTAGAGTCCCAACATGGAAATTATTGTATGGCTCTTACTTAAATACTTAATTGTATTGCACTTTGTTTTACTCCTCCGAGGATTCCATCCAGTCTAATACACTTTCCCACCATCTTTTCATAATTTAATGACTATTATTTGCTTACACAATTATGGAAACATTTTGCTTATAGTCTAAGCTTTTGCGTGCAGTCTTCCCCATCTTCTGGATCTTCAAGATCCCCCCGAAATCAAGCTAAATATACAGCGACCCATCCGCTGGTCCCAAGTAGTGCATCGAGATGAGCAGTACATCGATGATCGTCCAAACGCCGAGTCCCCCGAAGCTGAACAGCTTGCCAATGCCCTCCTGCCAGTGGCCCAAATAGAAACGATCGGCCCCGAAGCCGCCCAAGGTGAGGCTGATCAGCAGGGCGGTGCTCCACCGATAGCCCTGCGTCCAGTTGCAGCGCAGGTTGCGGGTGAAGGAGCGGTTTCCCAGGCACAGCACATCCTGGTGCACAGTGCAGTTGGTGCGGTAGTACTTGTCCGCTATGGAATTGCAGTTGGCGTGCTGATAGCAGTTCTGCTGCCACAGCTCCGTTTGGTAGCAGAACCGGCAGTTCATCTGGCGCTGAAAGCTCCGTTCGCCCTGGCACTGCACGCTGCCGATAATTTCGCAGGTCACGTTTACATCACGGCCGTACAAACAGGCATTGTTGTAGGCACACCGAATGCACGGAAACTGCAGGCGCTCACAGGGCGTGTCCTTGTCGTACGGACACAGCATATTGTTGTTATTCCCGTTGCTGCTGCTGTGGGAGGTTGTGTTGTCCATACTGACAGCCCCGTTCTTGGACACTAGCGGCGTCATGTGCACCTCGTTGT
>VNJM01001014.1:0-62463 GCA_008042475.1 Drosophila kanapiae | reverse complement strand
TTGCTCCATTCTTTCCATTTCAGCAGCCAAACTCGCAAATCGATTGTTAGCCAACGCCGCTGCGGCGGATGTAGATGCCGGCACACTGGACTGCCGCTTAGCTTTACGAGGCGGAGAGGGAGTGGGGGCAGGTAAAGACGACTGGATCCCGCCTTTACGCTTCCTATTGACGATCCGATCATGGGACTGAAAGGAACATTTGGCTTTAGTTGCCAGTACTGTCGGCAGGGTGTACACATCCGACATCGTTGAACATATGCTGGCCGCCACGGTTGCAGTCCCAGTGTATGTAGAAGTGCAGGCCAAGCTAGCTTGGGCGTTCGAAATAGTGCAGGTTACGCTGGTAGTGGTGTTGCTGCTGATGGTCACCATCGAGGCGGTGAACGGTGGATGTACTGGCAAGCCAGCTGGAAAAGCTGATAAATCACCTACATTTTGTTATAGTTTTCCATAAGCAAACTGTGGCTTAACTCTTCTAAAAAATACTCAAACTGATCTCTTGCGATTTCCCTAACTAACTACAACCAAAATAAATTATGATTATGCAACAGTTTTGGCCGAATATTTATTCATCCACCTAATTGATTCGAACGCATTTGGTAAATCGAATTTGGAGTTTGTATTCCGATGCAATTAAAATGAATGCCACATTTTTCGGGGGTGCGCCAGCGTTTTTGTGGATCGTTTAATTAGCAAAAGCATAAATTAGTTGCATGCTGTGCGGGCGAATGCTCGATTTATTGATGGTGTTGTGTTGTGTGTGCGGTGCCGGCCATCTAAAATTATGCAAAATGCAATTTTATCTAATTAAAATGGACACGTAGCCCGGGACACATGGAGGGCGGCGTTCTCCAACAGCGACTAAGCCTTTAATGAGCTTATATTTATAATTTTCTGCTCGCCATGGGAATCCATGTGTGTTTGTGTGGCCTGGAGTGCATAATTCGTGGCATAGTTTTTGGGCGCGCTTTGCTTTTAATTAACCTCGATGGCGGGTTAAACGCTTCGACACAACCACAAAAACAAATAATACTTCTAAAATATATAGGAGACGAGGCACCAAGTATACACAAAAACCCTCTGGATATATAGCCTGGCTATATTTTCATTTGGCACGCCACATAAACGCGCTGGCAAATGGGGATAAATATAAAAATTTGTGTCCGTGGAGCTTCGTTCGTGTTTCCGTATCCTTTTTTTTTTGCCGTATTTTGTTTTTGGTTCAGCCTGATCCACTTAGCTTTATTAAAAAGCTCACCTCGATGTATTTCAGAGCGAGTTCCACTTGCTAGGACCTCGTCCTTCGAGTGAAAGGCGCATCATATTACCCAAGGGAATAAATGAGGTAACTAACCTTTGTAGCAGACATTGAGGAATTAAAATGGAAGATAAACTATTATATTTTTTAAGAAAAATAAATTTTCTACATTAATAATAATCCCTTTTCTCGATCTACAAATATTTACCATCAGTTTATTCTTTTTCAAGCACTTATTCACTTATTTAAACGCCTCTGCAGTGTATTACTGGACTCGTCCCTTCTAAGCCATTTTTTCCGCATTTATTTACCATATTTTCCCTCTTCATTTTACTGCCCAGAAGTGTCTCTTGTTTGGCCATAAACAATTTGCGTTGATATAGAATTTCCGGTATGACGTAGATATGCGAATGAAATGCTTTTTTAAATGTTTGCCGCTTCGGTGTGTAGCTTCGTGTGGTTCGTGCCACATGCAAGTGAGTGTTGCTCCCATTCCCTCTTCTCATGCTGCTTCATTCTGATTTTCCAGGTGACTTTTTGGCTTTTTCTCTGTCTCACCTTTTTTTTTTTCTTGTTTTGTTGGCCGTGTGTTTTGTTTGGCACGCAAACTTTTGCCGCTTGTATCGAGCGAGGGTCATGTTTCATGCGGCTTCCGGTTTGCACCTGTGTGAGTTCTTCCCATTCTTGGCGTTGCCTACTTTCTGGCGTTTCAGCTTGGTGTAAGTGAGTGTGTGTGTCTCTGTGTGTGTTTGCGTGTTGTTGGCCCCCAAGTTTCGGGTCGTGTTCAACGAAATTTATGACGACAATCGTGTCTATCTGTCTGACTGTTTGTCTTGGCCTGTTGCCTCTAAGCGTTTACTCGATAAAGATCACACTTTAATCGAGGTGCAAACAAAATATTGATAGTTTTTTACAGGTGATGGGGGGAAAAAGTTAAGAAGAAAACACAAGAAGTAATAAAAATAGAAGCATTTTAGAACAAGAGTTGATAAATATTTAACTGCTTTCACTTTTCCCTTAACTACTCATTTAACATACTTTTCGTGCTTAATTAACCATAGATTTCAGCGTTTCTCTCTCTGTGTTTTTGCCTGGCTTAGTGACCTGGAACTGCACTCGTTGCCAAAAACCGAGTGGGCCAAAAATGGGCTGCGCCTAATGGGGTGAAATTCGCAAACCTCACTCCATCTCAATATCTGCCCCGCTCACCCATAATCGAAGTCCAAATGAGAAATTCCTGTTGCAGTCCATTTTGGCCTCGTTTTCATTACAGTCTCCGCCAAAAAGTAGCCTCCAGCAGATTTAATGCATCCGCGCGAGCTCTCAGCAGCAGCAGCAGCAGCAGCAGCAGCACTTCCATCATTCCGTGTCCATTAAATCGTTTTGCTTCAGCCGCTGGCTGAGTGGTTATTGATTAATCGCCAGTAGGGACTGTCTCCTTCTGCCGTTCTCTGTTCTATAGCCGTGACCCCTGACCCCCCATCGGCACACCATTTTCAGTGTGTGAATTGAAGTGTGT
Source organism: Drosophila kanapiae (assembly GCA_008042475.1). Classification (NCBI taxonomy): domain Eukaryota; kingdom Metazoa; phylum Arthropoda; class Insecta; order Diptera; family Drosophilidae; genus Drosophila; species Drosophila kanapiae. Next base: position 59,686 of record VNJM01001014.1, on the reverse strand, counting down.
GCACGGAAGCGCGCTGATAGCTGATGTTGGCATGTGGGCTTTAAGGCCCGGCACTTACGTTAACCCATTAACGTCAGCGAGATGTTGGGCGCCATAAAAAGTTGCTCAAAATGTTTTCTTATCACGAGCCCCGGCACAGATTGCGGACTGAAGTGGAAGTTTGTTGGAATATTTAACTAGTTGGGTGGAAAAATGGCCTCGTTGAGATTTTAAATCAAATTTAATTGCAGTCTTAAAGTATGAAATGAAAAATTAACAAGAGAATTTAAGTAGAATTTAAGTGAGTGAGAGATATATCCTTAAATAATGGTGATATCTTTTTGAAATATAATGACTGGCCCCAAAGACTTTGGATTGACCCCTGATATTTGATATTTTATCCCCAACTACCCGAAAACATTCCATTTTCAATGTACTTAAAAAACCATAATCCCCATTTGAGTAAACCTGAAATATTTTGCATATTTTAAATGCTTGCCACAATTGTTTTTTAAAGCCCCAGAGAGAGAGCCAACCCCAAAAGGATGAATGCGATTGCCCGGTTATGATTTCATATTGCCTTTCGTGTATTTTCTCGCTGATTGGCTTTTCCTGCTCATCGACTGCATTACAATTCGCTTTCGAACAAAAATAAATGCAGCTTGTATGTGCATTTTCGATGGCTGGCAATCAGCGGGTCCTAAAACTATGCAGCATGCATTTTTCACCAGCCGCAGAACAATGATTGCCATTGTTCGCCGCCGCCGGTTGTTTTGTTGATTTACTACTGACCCGATTTTCGGGCTTGTCAACACACAATGGCCTAGCTATAGCCTATATAGCTATAGAGCTGTATGTATATGTAACTTGTAGCCCCCACACGTTGGAATTTGTCGCCGTTGCCCGTCCGCTATGTGCAACTAATAGTTGCATGCATTCTGGCGCCCACGCGGGTTAACTTCCACTCATCGCCGAGCGTTGCATAACTCTGGGCGCCGTCGCATATGCAAGCCTTTTGTTTCGTAGAGGCAAGCAGGCATGCAACAGACATGCCAGGCCCAGGAAAATGCCCAAAGTTATTCGGCTACAGCTCCTTTTTTTCGTGTGTGTGTTTTCACTGCTCGTGAACGCTACGAGAAAAAAAAATGTGTAGCCCGTTTTTCCACTCGCCTTTTCTGCGCCCCAAAAATTGTTGCATATTTTGTGGCACATGTGTTGCCGTAATTTGGTTTACACGTCCACGACTTGACAGGCGGCAGGAAAACTGTGGCAAGCGATGACGAGAGGAGGTGTGGGAGGTCGTACGAGATGGGAGTTTAATTTGACTTTTGCTTTGAAAGAATGTACATAGACTTTAAGCATGACTTTCGATGTATTTAAGGCAGAATATTTGGTCCTTAAAATAGAGTCTAAAATTATGTTTAATTAAAAAGAAATGTTCACAGAATTTGTTACCTCAAAAATGTAATTTTTTAGGGCTTTTAAAATCTGTAGAATAATTCCCTAACTTTGTAAGGCTTTAAGTAGGATATTTAGGTGCTAAACTACATAAATCATTGATTAATATCCAAGACCTTCCATTTCTTAAGTAAACTTTTACCCCTGATACCCTGTACGTCCTGGGATCACTCTTAAGCTGACATCGCCTTGACTTTCGATCGAATCCGAATTGTGTCAATTGATGTGCCGATATATTTCCCCAATGGAATGCCCGGCTATTATTTCTTTCCTAATACAAACTGCACTGTCTCTCTGGCCTGCAGTCTCTCTTGCTGCCTTGGCATTCTGTGATTTTTCATTGTGCCAGTCATTCACGCACACACACACATTGGCACACACACTCTAGCACACCCTTATTGGAGGTCCTTCAGCTGCCTCTTGTGTGATATTGAGTGCACTTTGTCAAAAGTTATTTTGCAACATTTGCTATTATGCGCTCGATAACAATTTTATAACATTTTTTCCCTCCCCTCCCAGCCTCCAGCCACCAGCATCTCGTTTTTTGCGTTTCGCAATTTATTGTGTTACATATATTATTATTGTGTACTGAAAAATGCATTTTTCATGACATAACAACGAACCGTTTGGCATTGCCATCCCGAATTGGGTTGCGTTCCGGCCCGATTTTTCCCCATTTCCCATTTTCCATGCACTCGCACTCTGCAGCAAAGTTTTTGGGTTGAAAAATGACTCTTGGCCTGGGGGAGTCTGGGCTTCAGGGGCCTGGCCCTTCGCCACGGCATGCGTATAAATTGTTTGCGACAGTAATTGGAACACAATGTTAAAGCATGAAATTTTAATTTGATTTTCGATCGAGCCCAACCGAGTTTATTCAGATAAAAAGCTGCCACTGGAGTTGGAACACTTTGAAGTTTTCCCAGGGAGTTCGAAGAGTGGTTAAGTTAAGTTCATAGTAGTAAAGGCAGATATTTGATTACATATATGCTCTCAAGCCTTTGAGGCGGCTTAATGTGGCTATATTTGATTGTTTAATTATTTATTGAGATGTTTATGGTGACTATAGGTTTGTTTTAAAATTATAAATTGTTTATCGAGCTCTTAAACTAATTTTAAAGTCTTTAAGCCTTGATCTTTTTAATTTTATAAATAATTGAGTTAAATACTACATAGAGGTCTTAAGGAAAAATGTGCAATCAGTAATTATAATAAAATATATAATTTATACACGTAGTTTCCAGTTTTTATAATAATTATCGTTGAAACTGTAATAAAATAAGTGTGCAGAATAAAAAATGAGTCGGGAAGTATACAAAATTAAAAGCTAAGTATTTAAAAATTTTAAAAATTATTCCTGCATATTTTACATAGCAAAATAAAAATTACATTGAATTTAGTACATGAAAAATTGCATTGCACATTTTAGATACTCTTACAAAGGATTTAAAACCTTTAAAAAAGATTTTCTTTCTGCTTTCACTACCTCCAATTGTTGTTTATGAAATATTTGAAATTAAATTTCGATAACTCATCAATTTATGTTCTGCTGTGGACTTTGACATTTCCCAAGTCCGTCAATTTCTGGGGTAAACTTGTCTGCAACTAGTTGTTGACTTCAATTTAGCAGCTTGATTGTTTTTCGACGCTTCTCTGGCTTCCATCGTCGCCGACCTCCTCGGCCATATGCCATCGCCTGATGGGGCTTCAACGGCACTCGGGCCTAATCGAATGGCAGTCTCCAGGTAACCCACATGGCAACATGCCAGCTGCCTGCTGGCCATTGTCTTGACTTGGCATTCAACTGTCTTTGTTTTGGCTTAAAGCTGGCCATCTAGCTGGCTTTCTTCCCTAATTCCTGGCAATGAATGCAAACTCTCTTCCAATTAATCACAAATCCCGCTCTGAGGGAGAGCATGTAAGCTGATCGGGATATCAATCATTAAGCGGACAGGACACGCTTATCGATTACACACAAACACACATGTGAGGAGTTCAAAAATTCGATTAAAATTCAGGAGAGAACAGGAAAAGCCGGCGGAAACAATAAAGGCCGCAACAACGAAACTCGCATCATTAATTTTTTTTGCAACAAAAATTTATCGCCTATGATTATGCAGGGCAAGAGAGAAGAGAATGGAACCGAATATTCCTGCATAAGCCAGACAAAGGAATAATGGGGAAATATAGGGGGGAAAGCCCATTTCTAACTTTGCCGGCAACAGAATCGGAGGAGTTCTCGTTTTTTTTTTCGCCTACCAATCATTATTCAATATGTTGACTTTTGTGCTTTCCACATTTGTTTCGCTCCAAGCCACATAAGTCATGTTGTCGGGAGGGGAAAATGTGGAAAATGTGGGCCCCCACCGAAGACAAAGAAAAATTTGTTCAAGGGGCTGGATGGGGGGGGGGGAGGGGGAGAAAGAGGGAAATGGGGGCAGGCAGCGCGTCGATGTGGAAATTGTGATAGTGAAAGGATGGAAAATGGAGGATGGCAAATATGGGGCTTGGAGGCGACGCCCTCAAACACTTTCCCTGCCTCTCGCAACCCTCCCTGAACAATGAACTCGGTGGCAACACTGTCGAAGTTGTTTAACTTTGCATTTGTCCTCGACACCCGCTCCTTTTTCGTCCTTCGCCTTTGATTAAGGCCACCCTACAAGTGTCAGCTGGTGCCATTGTTTTCAAGCTGAGCCCAGATTCCAGGTGTGGATTCTTCACAGGTGTGAAGTGATTGGACTCCCAAACACTGGCCACTTAAAGCTCGGCCTCTAAAAGCCTCAAAATAAATCAACATAAATCGGAATAATCTGGAATAATGGAATTGCATTAGATATTCGTTTAATGTTTGCCCATGGCAAATGCAATTAAAAGTTGCGAAATTAAAAGCAAATACAAGGACCGAAAAAATGTAATTACGCATATTAATTCCGGCATGGCGAAATGAAAAATTAAGACTCTGTTTATCTTTATTTATTTGCCGCCTCTTCTTGCCACTGGCCACTGGCAATCAATAAAGCGACCGCAGATGGATGGCCCACAGTCTCCAACGGACTCATTGTTTTTTCCCCCATCATCCCTTTTTTTCCCCTAGAAGGTGTCAATTATTGGGAAAGCTTGTCAATGGAGCGATTTTCCTGCTCGATGCGGTATAAAAAATTCGAAATGGGGCGTTATTCTCTCTCGGTTTTGTAAATTTAATTTGCGTTTGCGTTTGCCCCTCGCTGTCTCTGTCTCTGACTCCATCTATTGCCTGATGTTTTGCGGTTAACCGAAAATGTTCGCTTGCAACACATTTGCAGTTTTACAAAGCTCAACACGAAATGATTTCATCTGGTTGCCGCCAAATCTCCGAACTCGTCCCTGTCCCGAATCCTTGCCGGGGATCGTTTGCATTGTTGCGGTAAATTGGTAAAATTTACATACCATTGGCTTTTATTGTTTATGTATCGCTGGCATCATCATCATCATCATGATGCCTTTAAAATTGTGGCGATTAAAACTGCAGCAGTATTCATTTCAGGGTTTTGCTTTTGCTTTTATTTTAATTGGTCTGGCCAATGCACACCGGGGGAGATGTGCGCCAATGTAACCCCTTATAATTGGCATTTTCTAATTATTTCGGAGTTTATCAGACTGTTGGTTTCACACGGTTATTGATTTGTTCAGTCAGTGGCTTTGAATGGAGTCAAGGGCCATTAAAAAGGGCATTCAATTATGTGTTAAAACTATTAAGAAGCAATGACAAAGGTGAAACTAAACAAAATATGACTTCTTCTACTCAATGACAACAATTTAAATGTATTTCAATCGTTAAACCAACTGTAACAAGACATCTTAGCTCCTTGTTGCTTATTAATTTGTAGTAATCTTTGAGTATATATTAAATACCTTAAACTTTAAGAACTTACTTCCATTTAAATCCCATTTATCTCCGGCCATTTTAAGGCTCTTAAACCAATGCCCAGTTCACATTTCGACCATAAATAAGCAGAGCACACCGGTTTTTAAGTGTTTCGCCGGGCCAAACGTGCAAGAAATGTGAAAATGTGGTGGCTACTCCTCCCCATGGACACGGCACCTGCCGTAAATGGTTATTTTTCCCTCAATTCCGTTGCGTTTTTCCACCGCCATATGTTTGATTTATATGTTAAAGAAAGGGGGACTTGTAGCCGGGACCTGGGTTAACCTTGGAGCCTCTGTTAACATACAATCGGCTTGTAATAGTTTGTCACTTTGGCTCTGCATTGTTGGTATGCCTTGCATAATGACAGCTGTGCGACATGTCATGGTATCCCAATGGCAGCTGCAACAAATACAACCAGTGGCAGTGGCAACATCCAAAGTCACATATATATTGATGATGTGCGTCAAATGTCACTGCTGCTGCTGCTGCTGCTGTCAATTTTGTGGGCCACAATGGCAGGGAGTTCCCCCATTTGTTGGTCACTCCGCTGGCATTCAGTATTCTCTATTCTGTATTCAGTATTCCCACCCCGGCAGCGGTTACTTCATTTATGTTGCTTAGTTGACCCCTGCTGCTTTGTTGGGGGTTTTATAGTCGAACTTTACGGGGTTAGTTAGTTTTTTTGTATAAGATAATATGATGATAGGAAATATACTTTAAATTAATAACTTGCCAGTAATATCTTGATTTTTGTATGGATTCTGATCTAGGATTATGAGTACAGACTCAAAGACTTCTGGGAGAATTTTTAACTTCATATTAAACATTAGAAATGAATTGCCAACGACAACCAGTGTTAATGTAAGAACTTTCTTTGTAGAGCACTATATAGCTATTGACCTTGATTTATAGGATAATTATTTATCTTAAATTAAGTCTTTAAAAATGAAAACCTAAGGTTTGTGGAAATCCTTGTTTTAAACACCAATAAAGCACATTTAATGTCTGCTTAGGTCTCAGGTCAAGGATCAGTATAAGATCTATTTAGTTTTCAACTTTCCCTATTTATTCTTATTATTTGTGCTTATTTTTGTAAGCAATTAATATTATTAGTCGTGGATTATTTATATTTTTTATTTATATATTTTTCCACTATAATTAAACTTATTAATCTTATTAATAGGGCATCGCATAGTCGTATCCCCTAATATTATTTCCTATGGCTTCTGTTTCCACTGTTTTTGCTGCTAATATTGCTGATGTTGTTGCTGCTGTTGCTGTTGCTGCTGCCTGTTGTTGCAGATTCTATTGCTGTTGCAGCTTGCATTGTTGCTGCCGCTGCTGTTGCAGCTTGTTTGACAAATTGATCGCGTGATATGTTTGCCCAATGCTGTGTCATTGTTGTGCTGTGCCGGCCACTCTGTTGCCGTTGTTGCTACTGTTGTTGCAAGCACTGTTTGCCGCCGCACAAGCATATTCGGGCTGCATTAGTTGGCGCTTGAATACCGGGACAGTCCGGGACTCCTCCTCCACTGAGCTGAGAGTGCAAACCCCTCCTTCTGCTTGTACATTTTGTTCTCGAAATTGCTTTCGATGTAAATCGAAACCTTTGTCCGGCGCCGTAACAACTCCAAATTGGTAAGCCCTTGTCGGGCCAACCGGAAGAATCTGAAGCTTGGAAAACTTTGCCACTGACTTTTGATTGGGCTCACATTCCACAGGAGCAGGACTCCAGCTCAGACAGGGTCCGCATATGCATAATCAGGACCCTGGCACCGGGTCCGGGGATTGTCACAGTTATGAGAGGTCTCAGTCCCTGGCCGTCCTGGCAACGTCAATTCGTTAACAGCTACGTCAGCTTTGCTGCTAATTTTGTTTGTCCTGTGTCGCCGCCACCCACACACACACAGGCGCTACAGTGTGTGGGAAAAGTATGCGCACGCTTTGTACGGTCCGAGAGTGGTCCCGGGCGCCTTTGTTTGCCCTGCACTCCAAACACTGCAGACAAAATGCTGTCGAAAAATGTTGCCTGATGTTGGCTGATGTCTCTATTCTTTGGCTTGCTCTCTGTGCCTTCAGTTAATCCGCCTAGCGTTATGCAACAAAGTTTTTCTGTGGAAAATTAATTAATTTCATGTGCAAACAGTTGTTAGATTTTTACCTACAGAGACGTGGAGGTGGCAGACGTAGCCAGGCTACTGTTTAATTGGCTTAAATCCTTTACCTTTTGCCCGTTGCTCTCCATTCTAATTAAATCCTTCGTTTCCTTTTGCAGATCCCCTCAACAAATAGTACACATGTGCCAATCTGAAAGCTGAGCTGGGCTTCGGACAAGGAAAAACCATACCAACGAATTCCGGGACAAGTGATGAAGTCATGAGACCGACATTCGATCGACGCCTCTGGATATTATTGTTCATTATTTCAGTACAATGTAAGTACCTCCCAGAAACAAAAAAAAAAAAACCAAACTAAGGCTAAGAGATTCCCTCGCACATATGCTCGTCCCCTCACAGTTCTTTGGGATTGGGCAGGATGTGGAAATGAATGGGCCAAGTGGCCTCAGCAGGCCAAGCAGCTCGTATATTGCCGGGGCAGAAAGAATGGACCACTTTGTATGCCGGCAACGTGTGAAAAATAGTTCACAGATAATCGCAGTCAGGCAGGTCACATTATTTATGCGCCAGCACACATCCACATTCTCCTTCTCGGCCACATCCTTGGGATCTGCTCCTCAGCTTGATATTCTATGCCACATGCAGCAAACAAAGCCATTTCTTTTATTTGATGTGCGTTTTTTGGGGTGGCTACGAGGTGGCAGGATGGCAGGGTCAAGAGCGTAGGAAGCAAGCCGAGGAAAGCTGACCCTGGGCGTTTTTTTGGGCTACCGAAAAACAGGTCCTGCATATCAATGCCAATGGTCTGTAAATAAGCTAAATTTATCCCGGCTCCGCTACGGGTTTTGTCCCCGCTCTAATGCAATGAGTAATATGCGATTGTCAATGTCTATTAGGTCCACGCGGCGTATGAGTAATATTAGAGGTTGTGATTCGTGCAGATATTCGGTTTTTATGGGGCGGAAATACATTTTGCACATTCAGAAACTGCTAAACTTGCAATTATTACTTCTATACATTAATGGGGAAAATATGCGCGGGTGTCAAAGTCCATTATGTGCCCATGGCGTATGAGTAATATTCCAAGAATTAGGAATCAAGAAAATGTAATACATATATTACATTTTAAACAAGGAAAATGAAGAGGGAAATTCAATTATAATCTCCGTTCTTGAATTTCCAACTCCCATCTCTCTTTTTCCATTTTATAAAAGATCCCCAACCTTTGGGCAACTCCCTTGAACGTGGGGTCACTTCAAGGTTGCAATCTGGTCCAAAAAACGCAAACTGAAGTGGAAATTCAAGCACTCACGGAAAACCTCATGCTGGTGCTGGGAAAAGCGAGGCAAATGCCCGACATATTCCCCGACAGACGCCGCACAGAGCGAAACGGAAACGGAAATGCGCGTTCAAGAATTTTAATCTGCATGCGCAATTTCGCGTGTGAGCTGTATGCCAAAAATGGCGCGCACATGTCGGCCAACTGGCGACTGTGGCACCACCATCCTCCACCCTCCCACTACCCCCCGTAGGACTACCCCTAGAATACCCGGCATGCCCCACTGCGGTGCGCCTTGGAATTTCACGCGTTTATTTGCAAAGATTACGAAATGTGCGACCGGCTCCCGCTAAAGTTTTGTATGCGTTTCCTGTGAGCTGCCGGCGCTGCCTTTTCCTTCCTTATGTGTGTGTGTCCTGTAAGCGTGGAGTTTTTCTCATCCTCCACCGACCCGTTTTTTGCTCTGTTTGCTTGTCCGTCCGTCCGCTTCGCTGACTTGTTATGCATGCAAAAAGTCTGTGGCAAATACACAGAATCCCCTTCCTCCCCCCCCCAACCGCCTCCTGCCAGATGGGAGTGACATGCAAAATATTTTTGCATAAAAATGTTTGCCCACCAACACGGAGTCGGTGACGGAGCTGGAGCGGGAGTCGGAGCCATAGCCGTAGCCGGAGCCAGAGTCCTTGCCGCATTCTGGCAGCTGCATCTTCCCCTTACTTTGTGTGTGTGTTGATGTGTGCCGCCTGGGCCAAGGAGAAAATGTTAAATTTTAAAGCATTTCAATTTCGCATTTTTGACACACGCAAGTTGAGCATGAAATTTGCTAGATATAACGTTCGAAATTCGTCTTGTGGCATTTTACCTTGAACACTCTCGTCGCCGAATGTCCTTTCCCCTACCGGGACTTAATGTCCGGCATTTTTATCTCTTGTATTTAAGCTTGGTGCGTTTGCTACGTGCCGTCCATGCCAAGGGACAGTCTCTGGACTCCTTTTCGGCCAAGGACTTCGCCTCCGACACCCACTCGATGGCAATGCATAATGCGAGGCGACAGAGCATATTTCATATTTAATAAAGTAAGGATAGTTCCGGCAGGGGTGGCATTTTATTAGGGGGCGATGGATGCGCTGATGAAATCAGATGGTTATCCGCCACATTCCTTGGATTATTGAAGTGTTTCATGGGCACTTTGTAGGTTATTAGTCCGACGTCCATGGGGTTTTATGTTCACTTTTATTCCGTTAGGAAATCTGGGGCGACAGTACGTCGCTGGGTCTCAACATTTTACTATCTAAGTTCGGTTCTACAAAGTCCAAGGAAGGAATTCCTTCAATTTTGTGGAGATTTTTTGATTAAAATTCTTTGGAGGGTATGTGTTTATATGCTGGGAGGGAATTGTTTTAGTTTAAACACAAAACAAAGTAACAGAGATCAGGGGAAACTTAAGATTTTAATCTTAATATTAACTGGCTTTAAAGGTCTCATAAAATATTAATATTTTAATATTAACTGTTCGATTTAAAGCTTTATTCAAACATTTTCTAAGAAAATAACTTCCTAATTCCTTTCTTAGAAATTTAAACATTGGAAATACTTTCTTCTAAGAACTCTTCTTTAATTCAGAAATAAGTAGGCCTGCCCCAAGAAGTTTTCCTATTTAAAATATCCCACATAAAGCAGTCTAAGCTTGCACAGATCTTCTCGAGATTAATCTAAGTAAATGTTGGCTACTTAAATTTCGGTGGCTACAAAATGTTCACGAAGCTACGGAAAGACAACGGAGGAGCTGGGCTCTTGAGGTTCTTGAAACTGCGGCACTGATGTTGATGATGATGATAGGGGGAGCCAGGGATGGAGCTGCAGAGTCGCCGACTTAGTTAGCCACTTTTCTTTCATAGAAAATGCGCCTTTTGTGCCTCAAGTGGCTGCTGGGCGCCCCCGACTTTTGTCTACCCGTCCAACCCTGCCCCGTGCCCCGGCACAAAGATCCGATGGAAAGAAAAATAGAGCTGGGCTGCAAGTTTATTTTAAAACTCGACTTTTGTGCGCTCAAGTTTACTTTGGTGGGGAATTACTTTTCGGTTATTTTTGTGGCCCAGTCATCGCATCGCTCGGTCTCCCCGGCCGCCGAGTATCTCTTTGCTGATTGTCTTGTTGCTCTGGTGTCGATGCACCACACAAACTGCACTGCGGCGTTGTGGATGCCACATTTTTCGGTGGGTCCAGCTCGACGCGGAGTTTATTATGGGGCCGATGCAATTATTAAAAGTTTCACAAGTCGCCCCGCCCGCTCCTTATGCATTTATTTCCCTTTCTACGTTGCCGCCTTTTGTGGGAGCTCTGAAAATTATAGCTGGCGCCATTTTGCTGTCCATAGTTTTCGTCTTAACCTTCTGAGCTGTCATTTTTTTTCTGTCCTGCACTTCTTTCCTTTGTTTCTTTTGCTGTTAAACATGGCATAGCAAATGTAGTTCATTGAAAAGTTTCCCGTAAAAGTTTCCACTAAAACTTTTCCTTAAAGACTTTGGGGGAAGAAAAAAAACTGATACGAGCAGCAGCTCTTTAAGCCGTGTTGTTTTAGCCGGAAATGTGAAAGGCCCGCGGTGCGCGTGGCCAAAAATACCAGAAAAGCGGAAACGCGGCTAACAATAAGAGCCGAAAAAGGGCAGAAAACGCGAACTTCCGTTTAAAATTTCCTAACATTTCAAGCGCCTGGGAACTGCCCCAGCGATTCCGCAAAAAGAAGAAAAAAAAAAAACACCACCGTGTGGTCAACACGTAACAGACGCCGCTCTGCCACTGCCGCTGCCACCGGGCTTCCTATCCGCTCCTTCCTGTCCAGACCGACAAAAATTGGCCGCACACTAAATTGCACACCTGGGAATTAATGCGCCGGCCACTCGAAAGGAGTTTTCCGAAGCCCGAGTGCTAGGGAGTGCTGGGGGAAAATGGCAAAATGAGAGCAGCAGCGGCATTTCCACACAAAGGTGTGAAGGCCGTAAGCGGCTGCAACCTGCAGTTGCAGACAAATGCAAAGTCAAATGCTTTTCACAGACAGAACAGACGGGAAGCCCGTCCAAAGTTGTTGCCAGTTGTTGGTTAACGCCTGAAGCCTTGTCTTCTTTTGGCCCAAAAGCGGACAGTGGGCTGAAGAAGTTGGTTTTCTATTAGTAATTTTTGGGATTTAAATATATTTCAATCAAAATACTATAATAATTATTAGAAAACATAGAAATTTAAATAGATAGTGAGGGTAATTGAGAATGAAAGTAAAGTAATAGAAAACCTGTTGTTTTTATTATATTCTATCAATATAATGGTGTTATTAGTTCAAACTACATATATTCTATTAATATCTAATGTATTTCAATTGATTTTCTTATAAAATACCTACAATTAGCTTCAAAATATTTGCTTTATCACTATAAAGATAGAAAAGTTCAGGAATTCCTGTAATACTAAATACAATCCTAACGAATAAGTGGAAACCACTTATATCCCCCAGTAAATATTATTAAAAACTGAATCTTTTGGCTTTTACAACTCTATAATAAAAATGCCATTGAATGAGAAGTTAAAACCCGATAATAATTATGGAAAATCCTTTAAATAAGTTCGCATTAACCCTTATTTAATGTTTTCTTTTGTTCGACGGCTCAACATTCACCCTGGCCATAAATAAAACATCCTTTTAAGGCCGGCATGTGTGCAGACTTTATTGACCAACTGTAATATCGTACAATTCCTTCTGCTTTTCGACTTTTCTCCATTTTTTTTCTTTTGATTTTTTTTTCTTTGGGCTCAGACAAAGTTGCCGTCCCATCCGCTCGGCTTTTCTTTCGCTCGCCCTTTGCTGGTAAAAGCAAGTGAAAATAAATTAAGTGGAAGTAAGTCGTAACGAAGTGATACATAATTCTTTGTACTTTTTTTTTATTTTATTTTTGGCTGCTCCTTCGTCCTGGCGCTGCTCCTTGGCGGCGCCGCTTTCATTGTATGCTTTAACAATTGAGTGCAAGTTTGGTGGAGGGAAAATTGATTCGCTTTAAGGCAAGCAGGGACTTGGCCAAGTATCGCACATAGCTTCAAGGATGTTAATTAGTGGCACTATTAGTCGTTGTAGTGAAACTCCCAGCTTTAACCGAACTCGTGGCAAACTTTGTACAGTGAATTTTCACCCCGCGCCGATACAACGTAGGAAACCTAATATAACGTAATTTGGCTTTAATGACCAAGCCTGGTAATCCGAGGAGCTGCGTGGAACGCTCCTCCACTTGGCGTCTAAACAGCCTAAATAACTTAATATCAACCTGAAACGCTGTGATTGAGAGGCGACGCCTTGGCCAGCGTATTTTGGGCTGCCTTTTCCCAGCTTATTGCTACTTAACTAAGCCAACGATATCATTTTATTACATGGCTCTCTGGGCCGGGGACTGCCAACTTGCTGCCGTTTTCACTTTCCCCGGGAGCATGGCGACCTCTCACCTTTCAGCTCTGCCCAGCTCTCCCCTCATCTCATCTCCCCTCTCGGAGGCCATTAACGTGTTTCGTTTCATTTAACTTTTACGCTCTGCTACCCCCCGGAGTCGCCTCCCAGAAGCCCTGCTATTTAGCCAGGACTCCGGGACTCCGGCCGGAGGTATCCTCCTTCCCATGTGGATTTTGCGCTACGAGCGAAACTTTTACCTGCTGCACGCTTGACCCAACAAAGGGCGGGGGGTGGGTGGCCGGGGAGCGGGATGTCCTGTGGGTGGCTCTAACAGCGTTAGATGTGACCTTCGGCGCTGACAGCAGCCGTCATTAACCTTTCATGACGATGGAGCTGAAGCACGGGAGCCGTGGTGGGTGGTGTCCTGTGAACAATCAAGCGGAACAGGTGGACCAGGACAGGGAAAGTACAGGGACAGGGCAGAAGTGCAGCCGCCGGAAGTTGACAACAACGAAGTGGCAAAAATCGGGGCAACAACCAAAGTGAAACCGAAACTTTGCTCGAGTGTTCGAGACAATGTAGCAGGAGTCGGTCGCCGTCCGCCCCTGTTGAACTTTGACTCCTTGCTGGGCGTCTGGCCACCGTGTACTGACCCAGTTTTCTTTTTTTTTGGGTCCCTGTTCCGGCGACATCTACAGCATTTTTGTTTAACTAACCGCATGCCACGCCCACGCGACCGCAGCTGCATATAATTTGGCAACCGCATTTGCCTGGCTGCCTGACTGCCGCCTGCCTGCCTGCTTTGCATTTGGCATTTGGCGTTTCACATTTCGCATTTCTGCATTTCGCGCTTCGCCTTCCGCATTTGGCGGGTAAAAATGTGTGTTTGGCAAACGAATTTGCGAGGACGACAACCCAAATAGCGAAATTGGGGACACCGAATAATAATATATACACTAGATATACGTATATTTGCAGCATGTTTGCCAGAACAGAACATTACGGAGCAGAACAGGGGCAAATAGATGAACTGCCAAGCTGAAAACATGTAAGCCCCAAGGTCGCATATAGCGGAAATGCTTTAATATGGCAACATACTTATACACTGGGGGAAAAGTGCTGAAAACATGCTGCTAATAACGAGAATATAACCTCATTTGATAGACTTGTCTTTGCCAGGGAATACTGCTTAAAAATAATCCCTTCTCAGGTGTAAATATTATTATGATTTTCACTCACTTCGTAGATTTTCCTCACTGCAATGTCCTCAGAAATTGCAAGGCCGCTCGGTCTGCACTTAGCATCGCATTCGGATGCAATCCTTACGGGGAAAATCAATAGCCATCGCTTAGTGCCACGTGGCTAGGGTGTCCTGGCGTGTGAAGGGGCCAGGAGTGAAAAACCCAGCCCCCATCCAATCCCCACCTTATGCCATTCAGACACAGCCAGGACAACTGTCGCTACATAATCATACACGTAATCATGATGAAGCAGCGACGGTGACGACAACGACGACAATGTCGACTGACTGCCCTCGAGTGTTTTATCCTTGACAAATCCTTGTGCAACAATCAGCAGCAGCAGCAGCAGCAGCAGCGGTAGTAGTAGTAGAAAAAAAAAGTAGGAACCTTGTGGAATTGTTACAAGAGCAATGGAGATGGAGATGGCTTTGCGGAAAAGCGGGGCCACAATAGTTGACAATGGCAAATGCACAGCAAAATGTCTAAATGAGGCCGAGGCTGGGGGAATGACTCAACTCGACTTGGCTCGGTGACTGAATGAGCAAACTCCACTCGACCATCTATCCACCTTTTGCCTTAACCATGGCTGCTAACCGCAAATCGAGGCCTGAAGACAGTCCGCCTCCCGGGCCTTGGCATGATGGATGACAATAAACAAGACAAGCGGGCACAATTGTTTGTCGGTTCTCCATCTTCATTCTCCTCTCCTCTCCAAGTCTGTACTTAGAGGCATTTCCTCGGCCACACAATAGTTGCGCTTATCCGGCTGGAGACGAAGCCAAAGTATTTAACGGTCTGTCTTCCAGCCAGCTTTAAAGGTTTACTACTTAAGAAAAATAACTTCCTGGTTAGCAACTTAAATACGACTTAAATACTATGCCAAAAAGTAGTTTATTGAGGGTTACTGCCTTGGAGTTTATAATGTGCTTAGGGTAATATAATATCATTCGTTGTCGGTGTCCTGTTTCTTCGAAATGGCAGCCGTATCCCTTTTCATTTCCCAAAATTCTATTTTAGAAGCGGATTCCAAGCTTTGCCTTTTAAGCTTAGCTTCCTCGTACAGCTTATGAATCTTCGCAATGTTGTTCAGATGATTTTTCTTGGCTTCTTCGCATAGTTTTTGTAACTGAGCCACTTTGCTTACATTCTTCAGTGCCGCATTTTCAGCTTTCTTTTTAGACTCGGCCTTTTTGTATTTCTGAAATTCTTCACGCTTCTTTCGGCATTTTTCCTTTATAGCCTGACGGAGGCGATTGAGGTCGTCTTCGTTTTGGGCCTTCCTTCCTTCTTTCTCGGCGTGTATATTCGTCTTCTGGGAATGAGCGCATTCCTTCATAAACCTAGTGATCATGCTCTTTATGAGGTTATCTGTGGGTCTTTCCTCCCCTTGGTCTTTTCGGATCTTGAGGTCCTCGAAGGCATCCTTGAATTGCTCCTGCATGCGCTCTCCGGTCTGGGAGTTTTCAATGCAGGCTTTCTTCAGCTGTGCAAAGGCTTTATCGAGATTTTGATTTTGACTCTTGGCTTTGGCTTTCGCTTCCGCTTCCGCCTTTATTTTCTTTGCCAGCAAATACTTTCGCTTCCTGACGATCCTCTGTCTTTTGGAAACTGGCTTACAGAACTTTCGCACTTGGTTGAGGTAAACTTGTCCGAGAACAGGGACATTCAGCTGAGAAAGATACCACAGGAAACTGTTTACTTTTTGCAAGAACATAGATCCCCTGGCGCCAGTGAAGCTCGCACTCGAGTCATCATTGCATTTTTTGGCCTCCTTCTCCGCCATTTTCTTGCACTTCTTCCTTTGCTTGCACTCTCGCTTCCTTTTTATTTTGGACTGGGGAGTTGCATGCTGTTTTGGTGGAAAAGGACGCGCCACATGTCCCTCGATGCAGGGATTCTTCCTGTAATCTATGCATTCTTTCTTCTCCTCATCATTATAATCACTATCCTTGCTGAATCGTCTTTGCTGATTAATGGCTACAAAGTGCAGTTTCTTCAGGAGAAGTTGGTTCCATCTGGGCTGCAGGAGTTGGCACACAAAGGATCGCGTTATCTGCCGCCCAATAGTCGTCATTTTCGAGAAATATGAATTTTGGACAATCAAAACAATAAATTTTGATAGATTTTAGGCCAAGTGAAGGTTACAAAAACTGATACTTTGTTTATTAAATTATTACTTGGCTAGAGCTAATGTCAGATCTTACTTTCGATTAATGTAATAAATATAAGGCGGAAAAGTTGCCTAGAACTAGCATGTAATTTCAATGAATATAGTAAATATAAGGTTGCCTAAAACTAGCAGAATATATGTTAAGAGAGCCAAGTTCTGTAACCGCTGGCAGGCACCACAGAACTTTGGCCCAGTTTGCCACGATTTTCTGATTTTCTTTGGGACCTGCTCACCCACCTGACAGACACCTGGCGGACATAATAAAGCAATTAAAGTTTCATCCAATTTCCCCATTTTTCGCCCGCACACATCACGCGGCAATGAAATGAGCATTTCCACGGCGCTTTTCCCTCAGTACACCTGTGCGCAATTAAAATGTAAACGTGTCAAACACATGCCAGGACTCGGCTTGGGCAGAGCTTTCGCTTAAAAATTAACAGCGACAATGCCGAACAAGTTGCAGAAATTAATGACAACATAAAGGAATTTAAATACGCAATGAGTGCGGTGGGGCAGGGCCAAAAGGGGGTCACACACTCGTACTCGTAATTGCCGAGCAAGTTTGTTGTGTGTGCGACAGTGTTGCCAGGCTTGAACTCAAACTCACCTGCCTGCCTGCTTGCCTGCCAGCCAGCCAGCCTACCTGTCTGTCCGTCTGTCTGTCGTCTGCTGTTGTCTGCTTGGCGGCGCATGAAGTGAAAATTAATTTCTAAATGCGGGAAATTAACAAATTACAAACAGCGCAATGGAGGGCGTTGATGATGGGCGGCTGCCGGCTGGCAAGGCGGAAGTAGACATGCCATAATTCACCACGCACACACACGTGAAGGAGGTTCCATCTACGCCATGGAAGTTCGTCGAGGAGCAACTTCCTTTTGGAGTTGTGGGAAAGGGAGTGTGTGAGGGAAAGGAGTTGGCTAGGTGTTGAAGCACAGTTGGTGTGGCGCATTGTCTTGGCATGGCCCGGGGGCGGGCATCACCCCGCATACTTCTGGCCACACTTCAACTCAGAAACACTCCCGTTTGCCGCCGCCGCTGCTGACAGTTGACAGGTTTGCTAATTTGAAGCAGCCCACCGCCGAAAATGAAGTTAGCATCTGTCAGCGTCTTGCCGGGTGATAACGCCATTTCCCCGACCCCGACTCCGACCCCGACCCAGTCCCAGTCGTTGCCCGGAACCGCTGGCAACCCCATCGCAGTCACACCTTCGGCAGCCACAGACGCGCTGCGGTCGCGCTTTTAACATTTAATTAAGTTGTGCTCGATTTTATGTTCGACAAAATTGTTTGTCTGCCGCCACGCCGCCCCGAACGGGGGTAAGTATGTCGTGGTTGCGGCTCCGCTGCGTTGTTGTCATTGCTGAGGTTTGTGCAAAGATTGGAAAATTGCTAGCGCTGCGAGCTGGCACAAAACTTTGCCTACTTTTTGCCAGCTGCGTATACAGGTAGTAATATGGAGAATGTATTTTAAAGTGCCTTTCAATCGCTTTACGTAGGCTTTCAGAAGTACCTCACGTTTTTAGCCATGTGTGTTTAGTTAATTTTTACTTTCGGCTAGGCCTTGACTACTTACGGTTCGGATCCAAATTCAAAATTTCTATTATACAATTTTTCTTTGGAACAAAAATTTTTAGTTACGAAATTTTGTAGTTAATTTTACTTGAAGACATTGCATTTGATTCGTGGGGGCTCTTGGGAAATTTATTCAAAAGAATGTGTTCCCGACTTACGCGCTGCATGCTGAAGCGGCTGTCCGATCGCCAGACTATCAATGTTGGCCTGGCCCACATGCGCTACTATTGCAAACATCCGTCGGAGATGGACTGTGCCACATTTAAGGCATATAGGGAGCAGATAGCCAAGGCCCTGAAGAAGCGCAAGGAGGCCAAGAAGAAGAGCAATGCCGCCGAAGAGCTCAAGAAGGATGCGGCCCGGTTGAAGAAACAACTGGAGAAGTGCATCGAACTGAAGACGAGGCTGCTGAGGGAGCAGGTCGAGAGCATGGGTGAGGAGGAGAAGAAGGCCATGGCAGATATGATGGATTGCGTGATGTCTAGCATTAAGTCGACTTGCCAGAAGCAGGTGCTTCAACGGTACTGCAGGGAGCAGGAGATGAAGCGCCGCTTTGCACGGCTGATCAAGGACAAGCACCTCAAGGATATGATCAAGAAGTGTGCGTCCGAGAAGGAGAGTGCAGGAGATTGCAATGAAGAGGCAGATCCCGAAGCTGAGAAGGCGGAGAAGGACCATAAGAAACGGATGGCCACTCTACAAAAGTGCGAGGAGAAGGAACGAAATAAAAAGTGTATGGCAAAGACCGCCAAGCTTCTGCTCGGCGACTCTGGCAAAAAGGATGAAAAACGAAAAGCTAAGAGGAGTAAAAGCAAAGAAAATAAGTCCAAAGGGAAAGTTGAAAAGGCGGGCAAAAAGAAAACAGATTTAGAAAAAAATGATAAATCGAAGAAAGATCCAAAAGAGTTATCAAAAAAACCATCAAATGAGAAATGTAAAGCTAAAGATGCACCAAAGAAAACTTCCAAATCAGCCGAACCAAAAAGAAAAGACTCTAAAGCCTCAGATTCTGACAAAAATAAAGGTTTAGACAAGAAGAAGGCCGAGGACTCCAAGAAGAACGCGGAGTCGAAGGGCAAGGATCCAAAAGAGTTATCCAAAAAACCTTCCACTGAGAAATGTAAAGCTAAGGATGCATCAAAGAAAACTTCCCAATCAGCTGAACCAAAAAGAAAAGACTCTAAAGCCTCAATTACTGACAAAAATAAAGGCACTAAACCTTCTCAAGAGAAATGCAACGATAAAGATCCGAAGGAAGATTCCCCATCAGCAGAACTGAAAGGTAAAAACTCAAAAGCCACAGTTTCGGATAAAAATAAAGATCCAGGTCAGAAGAATGCTAAGGATTCAAAGAAAGTAGAAAAGAAGGGCCAAGATCCCAAAGAATCATGCAAAAATCCTTCCGAAAAGAAGAATAAATGCGCCGGCGCTGAAGAGGGAGATAAGAAAGCTGAAGAAAATCCCAAGAAGCAATCCGACAAATCCCAGCCACCTACGACTCCATTTATGCAAAAAATGGAGAAGTGTATTTGCGAAGAATTGCAGGATATTTCCCAAGCCCAGGAGCGGATGAGCCCAAAAGAGAAAAAACAATTATCTGATGTTGATGACTGCCTTAAGGCGGAGATTAAGACTAGATGCCGAAAGAAGGTTATTAAGGAAATGTGCGCAGATATCGATTCAAAGCCAAAGCCCAAAGAAGATAAATGCAAGGAGCAGTGTGACGCCAACGAGGAATCAGCGGGACCAATTGAAAAGCTCGTCCAAGAAAATTGGAAAAATGTTTGTCCTCTTATTCAGGAATTGACAGAAAAGCATGATGTCGATTTTGTCGAAGCGTCGGGTCTGGTTAAAAAACTTATAAAGAAGAGTCTTAAAGAACAAGCCAAAAGTGAAAAAGATGAAGATAAGAAAATGTTGGAGAAGTGCCGGCTTAAAGCTTTCAAGAAAAAATGCCAAGAGTTAATAGAGAAGATGAAACAAGAAGCCAAAGACTCGGAGAAAGGTAAAGCCGAGGCAGAGCAAAAACGAAAATGCGAGGAAGAGAGGAAGAAAGAAGAAGAGGCGGAAAATAAAAAGAAGCGTGAAAAGGAAGACAAAATGCAGAAGGCCAAGGAGAAAGAGATAATGAACACGTGTCTTAAAGAAGAGGTATTAAAAAATTGTGAAAAGCAAGAAGAGGAGGACACATGTATGACTCCTGAAGAGAGAGAAATGAAAGAAAAATGTGAAGAAGAAGAGATTCTAAAGAAATGCCGAAATAAAATGTTGGAGCATAGACGTAAGTACCTGGAAAAAAAGAAAGAGGAAGAAGCAAAACGGAAGGAAGAGGAGCAGGAAAAACAGTGCGAAGAGGAGAAGAAACAAGAAGAAGAATGTAGGAAAAAAGCAGCAGATGAGAAGAAAAGAAAAGAGCAAGATGAAATGTTGGAAAAATGCGCGTTTGCCGAGTTAAAAGCGCAGTGCGACGAGAAAAAACAAAAGGAGAAGGCTGCCGAAGAAGCTAGAATTTGCAAAGAGCTCAAACGTGAATATGGTAAAAAAAATAATCCAGAAGAGAAGAAAAGTAAGGGGCAAGATGACAAGCCCGCGAAGGCGGAATCAAAGAAGCAGGGCAAAACGAAGCAAAAGGCTGCCGAAGAAAAGACAAAAAAAGGAGAATGTAAGGAGCAAGATGACAAGAAGCCCGCGAAGGCGGAATCAAAGAAGCAGGGCAAAACGAAGCAAAAGGCTGCCGAAGAAAAGACAAAAAAAGGAGAATGTAAGGAGCAAGATGACAAGAAGCCCGCGAAGGCGGAATCAAAGAAGCAGGGCGAAGTGAAGCAAAAGGCTGCCGAAGATAAGGTAAAAAAAGGAGAATGTAAGGAGACAAGTAAGGAGCAAGATGACAAGAAGCCCGCGAAGGCGGAATCAAAGAAGCAGGGCGAAGTGAAGCAAAAGGCTGCCGAAGAAAAGACAAAAAAAGGAGAATGTAAGGAGACAAGTAAGGAGCAAGATGACAAGAAGCCCGCGAAGGCGGAATCAAAGAAGCAGGGCGAAGTGAAGCAAAAGGCTGCCGAAGATAAGACAAAAAAAGGAGAAAGTAAGGAGCAAGATGACAAGAAGCCCGCGAAGGCAGAATCAAAGAAGCAGGGCGAAAGGAAGAAACAAAAGAAGGCTGCCGGAGATGAGCTAGAAAAAGAAGATACAGAATGTAAGAAAATAGCGAAAGATGAGAAGAAAAGTAAGGATCAAGATGAAATGAAAAAGAAATGCGAAGAGGAGGAGTTAAAGAGGCAGTGCAAAAAGATCAAACAAGAGGAGGCCGAAGAGCTAAAAAAACAGGGAGAATGTAAGAAAGAAGATGTTGAGGCAGAGTTGAAGAATCAGTGCAAGGAGCTTGCGCGCGGTTCAGAGGTGGATATGGAAACTGTAGAGATGTTGCGCGAATATGTAGAACTAAGCGCCAAGCTTGAAAAACAATGTAGCGAAGACTTGAACCAAGTTGAAGAAGTCTGCAAGATGATTGGCGAATACGAAGAGCTTATCTCTAAGCTTGAAGAGAAATGCGAGTACAATGCAAAAGATACCGGCGAAGACAAGACCTGCCCAAAGGACTAGCAAATAATAACTCTTCATAACTGTACGTGATGACCATCCAGAGAACGCTTTACAAAAATAATGGTGGCTTGAGATAATGTTATACCTCAGGCTGCCCTGAGATTTCTATCATTTCTATCCGTTACGTTTAATTTAAAAATAAAAATTTCCCTTGATTGCCCCCACGAAAACTGGGCCTCTGTTTTTATTAGTAACCATCAAAATTCTTTGGCAATCGCAGCGCCCTAAACCAAGGCCGTGGCATGTTTCGCAGATGCTTCGGTTCGCAGGTGAAACGCCTGCTGGACTATCCCCGAGTTGGTCTATCGGTTCCGACGGTGAGTGCCGCCCGGCATTGGTATAATAGCGGCGTCTGCTTCATCGATGGAGTCTCCAAGAATCGCCACACTCTCTCTAACTTACAGTTCGACCTTCCCATGGCCTGCGATATCCTGAACAAAGATCTGACCGGGCCAGGTGCCGCAACTCCGGTCAGGCGTGTTCGCCAGCGGGTATCCCTTGTGGTTCCCAGTCGCAGTATCACGATCAGAACATCTAGTCGCCCCCGGGGAGTGTGCCTAAAAAATCAAAGGAGTCGACTCTACCACAATGATACTGAGGAGGGAAAAGTGTACAAAGGCAAATGTCGCCCACAATCGCGGCATAACAATCCTAAAAATATCCAGCGATTGTTAAAGTTGATGGAATATGACGTAAGCACACCTGGCAACAAGCAAACTATAAAACAAATTCGTATGAAGCTGAAAAGGAAAAGGCCTCTCAAAGGGAAAGGTAAAAAGTTCATCGATTGCCAGGAGCCGAAGAATGCACTCAACAATTTTATCACCATGATCATGGAAAAGTCAAAAGATGTGAAAAGAGAGTTGCTGGACGGTAAATGTGCAGATTTCAGAAAAGAACATTTAAAACGAGATGAGAGGATGCAAATATCGCACTACAGGAAACTCTATGAGTCACAAATTTTGAATAAGCAAAACGTGCAAAGGTTAAAGTCTCTTAAGCCGCCTACATCTACTCTAAGCCTTACACATTGTTCCAAAGATTTAGGAACAATGGCAGACGTAGCTGAGATCTTCGGATTAGGTAAGGAAGTTCCTACCTCTTCGTATGCAAGCTTCAGGAAAACTAAGAATGCATATGAAGAATTGGAAAAAAATGCACCGGCTTCCGCAATTTCTCCTCCTGCCTTGGACAACTTGAGAGCCCGCGAAGATATCCTGTTGAGCAATGTCAAAAAGGACACCATTGATCGCTGGCAATCGCACAGACTAAGCCGACCCTTCGAGCCCATGCCGTATCAGTTCTTCAAGTGCAAGCAGATGGAACTGGGTGCGGCTTCCCAGAATGGCACAAATGCAACAGAGGAACAAAACGAGCCGATTGGGAAAGAAGGCAGTCGAATGAACAACACCGAGGATCACCCCAAGCCAGTGATTCTTGACGATGCTTATAGCATACTCAAGCCAACTCTTGAATCTCCCAAATGCAAATCAGACATTCAGATAATTTCCCAAAATCCATCTTCAAACGACAAAAAAAAATCTGAGTATGAGGGAATGTTCAATCTGTTGAAAGAAGACATCAACAATCTTCTTTGGAAACACTCTGATAATGAATCGAAGAATCAAAATGACAAACAGAATTGTCAGCATTTGTCCGCATATGTTGGAAAGTTAAATAATAGCGATGAGTGCAAATTTCGAATGGCAGAAATGATATCCAAGTGCTTGTATTTGGTTCAGGAAAGAATGGAAAATGGATCTGCAAATGGGATAGTCTGTCAGGACAGAGACAAGGATGTCGCCGAAATTGCTGAGAGTTTTTGGAAACAACACGAAAAGGTTCTAGAGAATTTGGCCAACTGTGAAAATAATTTAATTGGGAAATGTGTAGAAATTAAGGACACCAAAGATTCAGAAGAAGAGGAGGAGGACTCAGAGTTGTGCCAAAAAAATGAGGAACTGTGTACATGGAACGTGGAAAACCGCGAGGAATTCGTAATGGGGAAAATCGACGGCATTATAAATATGTGCAATCTTTTGAAAAAGGAAGTCAAACAATGTGTTTCGGATAAGAAATCTGACGAATTCGGCGAGAAGGGCAAAGAATCTGATATAAAAAGTAAATGCACCAAAGAGAAGCTGAAAAAGAAATGTGCTGAAAATTATATTAAAAAGAAATCCATCGTTGATGAACAAAAAAGGAAATTGTATGAAGATCTTCAAAAACAAATCAATAAATGTGCAGAGTCTCGTGGCAAAATGGACATTATATTAGATGAGCTGAAAGAGAAGTGTGACAATATTGATGAGAACGATCAGTGTGACCAGACTGCATCAAAGAAGAATGAGAAAAATCATAAAAAGAAAGAAGACATAACGAAAGAATTCGCAGAAGAGAAACTACAAAACAAATGTAGATACGAAGAACTAAGAAGAAGATGCGCAGAAAAGGAACTAAGAAGAAGATGCGCAGAAGAAGAATTAAGGAAAAGATGTGCAGAAGAAGAACTTAGGAAAAGATGTGCAGAAGAAGAACTAAGGGAAAGATGTGCAGAAGAAGAACTAAGGGAAAAATGTGCAGAAGAAGAACTAAGGGAAAAATGTGCAATAGAAGAACAGAAGAAAAGATGTGCAGAAATGGCCCAAAAAGAGAAATGTGCACGAGGGAATCAAAAAAAGAAAAGTACAGACAACGAGCTTAGAAATAGATGCGAGGAGGAAGAACTAAGGAAAATATGTGCAGAAGAAGAACTAAGGGAAAAATGTGCAGAAGAAGAACTAAGGGAAAAATGTGCAATAGAAGAACAGAAGAAAAGATGTGCAGAAATGGCCCAAAAAGAGAAATGTGCAGGAGGGAATCAAAAAAAGAAAAGTACAGGCAACAAGCTTAGAAAGAGATGCGAAGAAGAAGAACTAAGGAAAAAATGTGCAGAAGAAGAACTAAGGGAAAAATGTGCAATAGAAGACCAGAAGAAAAAGTGTGCAAAAATGGCCGTTACAGAGAAATGTGCTGAAAGGAATCAAGACACCGAGCTTAGAAAGAGATGCAAAGAAGAAGAACTAAGAAAAAGATGTGCGATTGAAGAGCAGAAAAGAAAGTGTACAGCAATACTCCTCAGAGAGAAATGTGAAGACTTGGCTTTTAAAGAAATATGTGCTGAGAACGATAAAATAACAAAAAGGAAATTGAAAAAAGATGATAAAGATAAGCAAAAAAAGGGTAACAACGAAGATATGGAAAAGATATGCTACGAGATGCTTAAGAAATTATGTGAAGAAGAGCATTGGACGAATTGTACAGAAGAAGAAAAAAAAGAAACACGTAAAGCCAAGCACAATAATAATGATCAATCTGATGAGGATAACGACGGAAAAGCAGGGTTGAACAAATGCGTGGCTGTAGAATTGCCAAAGAATTTCACATATATCGAAATGAAGAACTGTCTTAAGACAATTGATCGGCTGAAGAGGTGTGCTGACGAACAACTCAAAATAATTGGAATAAAGCCGGGTCTGGCCCAGTGGGAGAGGACAGAAAACGAAGGCTTAGAAGAACATAGCAAGCCGACCTTTAAAGTAGCGACAACAATGGACGAGAATAAGTCACATTTCGGATTTGAAGGCATCTTCTGCTTACCTAAATTCGCGAATGGATGTCTTCAGGACACTCCATGTGATCCAATCCCTTCAGTTTGCACTAAACTGAAAGGACGGGATGACATAGTGCCGTCCTTTGGCCATCGACACTCGCTTTTATATCCCGGAAGTATTTTATCCTATAGTCCCAATCCACTGGAGAGCAAGTTGTCTCTGCACCGACTGTGGCCCAATCTGAATCCCTTGAGTATCAACGATTATTTCCTGGTTTATTGGCTGCGTCGAATGTGGCCTTCAGATCTGCTTTTTCGTAGACGAAGCTACACCAGAAGCGAGTAAAATCAACACATCTACAATTGTTGAAAGAAAATCTGAAAATTATGAAAAGGGCCGAGAGAACACGAAGCGGCGCGATTGCGATATAAGATCAATAATAATTCGGTATTTAAATTAATAGTTTTTAACCAAAATTAGTCTCAAAAATCAATAAACAAGTTTAAGATATAAATAAAGCTTTGCATGGAATTATTTTTAATATTTCTCTATCCAATTTAAATACAAAATTAATGTATTTTTATAGACTTATTTATTTTATTCTGATACCAAACTAAAAAATAAACCACCAAGGCCAATAAAACTATTGAAATTGAGTAAAATTTCCAAGTTCAAGTCAATTGCAATATCGCTTTTCTAATATCAGTTCATGAATAAATATAATGACGGCACACATATGTATGTATGTCGATTATTTACTCAAGGGTATCTGCCCGGCAGAGTAGCCAAAGCAAACAGCAAGGACATCTCAGCAATATTGATTGGTGGCGTGTTGTTTTATTGATGAAATAATGAATTTGCCACAGCACACAGACTTACAGTCATATGTGTGGAAAATACCCACAGACATCTGATGATATGCTCAATGTCTGTCATTGCCATGGTTATGAATTTTCCGACATGATAACGAAACTTATCATCGGCCATCGAAGGCAAACACACAAGCTTGAGGTGCTGGTGGTGGGGTGGTGTTAACCTTGTGTTTGATCAGGGCCATCGACAGGATGTTTGGGGGAAGCGCCAGGGAAGCTTGTTTGGTTTTCATTTCGCATTGATTCCAAGCTAGCCGAGGTTTTCATATTGCCAAAGCAAATTTGCAGACGCCTCCGAGCTGGCCATCATCAACAGCCATCCGTTTAAATTATTAACGTATGAGTAATTTTTATGACATATAAACAAAAGTCTGCGCCGGAGTCGGAGACGGGGCCACGGCTGACTGGCTCCTTGTTGTTTCGGCCCCGGATCCTGTTTCTCTCGGTGCCTGCCCTGCCATGTGTCACGTGTCGCCTCTCGTCTCGTCTCGTTTCGTTTCGTTTCGGATTTTCCATTTCCCAGACGGCGATGACGACAAAGTCCCATGTGGCATATTCGGGGACTTGTTTTTGTGTGCGACAAATGAGTTGTGTGTAATTAAGTTCGGGATACCCTGGGATGCCCACAAAACGGACTCACTCGCTGTCAGTTTTGCCAGGGGAATTTCAAGACGAAAGCGCCCCTGATAAGCTCTGACTCTGACTTTAATGGCATTTTTCCTCCCCGCTCTACCAACTTTAACTAACACTTTTTTTTCGTCTTCTCTTTCTTTCTCGTTTTAGGTAAGTGCCGGGGCTAGGTTTAAGGAACGAAAACTCAATCACTAATCACGGAAAAGAGCCGCCGCAACCGCAAAACTTTCGGTCAAAAGGCGGTGCCTTTAATTTGAAAACTTTGGCATATCCAAAAATAAAATCTATATGTACACGGGGGAGGGTGCGCAAAAAAGTCCGCATAAAACCATGGTCCAAACAATTCGAACACTGCATTCCACGCAATGGCCAGGCCAAAAATCAAAGCATATTTTCCGGCATGCCCGACGCAACCACTAAACTGGCCAGTCAGTCGGGAGATCCCTCCGGATCCCCAGACGACTCCGTCCGGCAAAACCGAACCGAACCGAGCCCGGTCCAGGCGACCGGCCACATAGTTTAAAAAAACTTTTTTGTTTGAAAGCGTAGAACGTGCAGTAAAAAACAAAAATCAAATAGAAAAAAGGCAGCGGCAGCGGCAGCATCCAGAGTCCACTATTACATTAAAACAGAAAAATAATTGCAAAAATTTCTCACAACTTTTTCAACTTTCTCTGCGTTTTGCTAGGATATTTTTTTTTTTTTTTTTGTTTCCTAACCGCGCCTCTTGTTTTCTATTTTAGGTTTAATTTTTTTCTTGCTCGGATTTTTTGTTAAACGCACTTTGAATAGCCGGCAAATTTCTGTTGCCATTTGCCAACTTTAAGGCCCTCTGCTGACGCCGCTCATTACAACTAATAATGTTAATAATCATTAAAGACGGGGAATTTGAAAATAATTTCGGTCACTGACGGAGGAGGGGTGAGTGTGGTCCCAAGATTTTCGCCTTTTCTCTCCTTGTCTTTTCTGGCCGCCGTGTGGCACTCAAATTGCAAAAATTAAAATACTTTTCCAAACTAATTAAAATTGTGTTGCATACTTCGGGCCCGGCCCGGCAGCCCGGAACAGTCGTCGCTTCGGTTGTCCCTTTTTTTTTTTTTTTGTTTTTGTATCCTCTTGGCTCCCCTAAGCCTTTGCCCCTTGCCAAAAAGGGAAATTAGCCAGGCTGGGGAGCACTTCGATGTTCGACACTGGGATCGATTATTGTGGCTGGTTTAATGCGCCGCCCATTTCCCGGGGCCGGAAAACTTTTGCCATTTTTCTCTGGTTTTTGTTTCCCGCAGGGGAATAATCCGGGCAACCAGCTCCAATTGCAGAAAGGAGTTTCTGGTTCTTAAAGGAGAAACGCGTAGAATTTAATTCCGCGCATGAAACCCAATTATCCATCAACTCTCGCATATCACTTTGAAAGTTAAAGAAATGCCAGTGCTGTCTCCCTGCGGATTGTCGTCGCCTTTTAAGGATTATGGGGGATACGTTTCTAGGCCCGCCGGGCTGTCACACTCGCAGCATGCATTACATTTTATGGACAGCCGTAGAGGAGACGTGGCAGTGGCACTCGCAGTGGCAGGGGCAGCAAACATCAAACGCGTTAAGCAACTCGAAAGCTCAGCCGAGTGCATGAAATGCGTCGCTTGCCCCGCTCTAGAACGCCATTCAACACGCCACGACTTTTGCAGCCAAAGCAAATCAAAAGGAAATAATGGCGCACTGGCACGAAACGAGGCGGGGTATCGAGGTGTATCGGGGCGATGACAGGCACACGGGGAGAAAATCTAAGGAAAACATATTCTCAGGGAACTGTCCTGCGGTTTGAAATGACCTGACAAGGTGTGTAAACTCTTTTGAAGTGAAATCAAACTTATGAGAATGGTATTACCTATCCTGTATAGGTAATTTAAGAAATTTAAACACATTTTATCAAATTTGAAAGCATTTATTACAAAGTAAGCTTTTTTAAACACTTCAAAAAGTTTTCTTAAAGTATTTATTTATTTATTTTTTTTTTTTTTTTTTTTTTTAATATATTTTATTTATTTGATTAGCGCTCTGCTACCCAAGTGGCAGCTTAATCTAATACATTTACAATTTATACACAACATTGGGTCATAAGGCTTCCTTAAAAGTATTTATTGCATTTTTGTGATACCAAAATCAGTGTAAATTCTACCATAATTTTCGACACCTTTTTCACCAAGCAAAAGTAGGACTAACTAGTCACATTATTGATATTTTCTCTCAGTGCACATGCCTGCCCATTCCCGCCCATTCCCCTCGATGGGTAAATGGCGCGCACGAAGTGCTCACATGCACCTGCCAGAATGCATTCGCTGCGGATTCCCTGGCGGCGGGGTGGCAAGTTGCCGAGATGGCAGCAGGATGCCTCGGCTGCTGGTTGGTTCCTGCTGCCTGAATGCTGATGCCGATGCCGATGCCGATCCCGATGCCGGCAATTAATTAGGATTATGTGTGTCGTCTGAGCAGCGCCTAAAAGCATGCAACACATGTGAGGCGCTCGTTACGAAGTCCGGACTTTGCACCCGTAACCGTAATGGAGCAACCGTGGCAGCTTGACTTCCGCTGCGTGACATCCATATGCACAAGCCGCCGCATCTACGGCCACATCCAGGGGCTGGCTAAATAGTTTGATTAAGCAAATTTATGGCAGCGCGCTTTCAGGCGTACACTTAATGGCAGCTGCAGTGGGAGCAAACAGAGCCCGTAACCAATCAATCATCGGAATCGCAGCTTGCATATTTTTAATGATGATGACGTCAACTCGACTGCTCATTAAAAGGCTTCCACTTGGCTGGCTCTCCTCGCTCCTCCACAAATATATATATATTTGTAGGTACTTTCCCTGATGTCTCTGGCCGCTGCTTTTGACCAACCCTAACGACTTTTTAAGTATTTACACACAATTTGGCTTGGGCAAGTTTTATCGCAAAGTCTCGGCCAACATTTCTATATTTCTTGCACTTTTCTTGCCACTTTACGCTTCATTATCTCGGAGTTTGTCTGCTCTGCGGAGTAGTGCAAGTGTCAGGACATCAGCCTGAGGTTTTCTGATTACCCCCACTCACATGTCCTGCGGCCGCTCTGCATTCTCATTTCACAGACAGCGGGTATGATAAGCCTGTCCGGCTGTCGGCCTGGCCTGTCCGCTCAAGATTTCCATGTCTCCGTTTAGTTTTTCGTTGGTACGACTCTATCTTTCCGTTGCAAGAAGCATCCGTTGCAAGGAGTGTCACCTGCAACCTGACTGGCACTCCCACTTCTCCGAAATAACTTTCCTGCATCTGACTCGTCTTGGCCTGCAGACTTTTGTGTCAGCTGGCAAGTCGTGAGGTGTTGCAGCCTTTTCAGAAGCCATTCTTTTGAACGAAAGAAGCCCTTAATGTCTTGTTTTCGGACTCTCATCGCACTTCAGTTCACTCGGTATAGAAAAAAACATGTCTGATTGCTTACTTCGCAGCTTTTACGGCTGCACTTGTCCGCCTTTCCGATTCGGACGAGCACCGGGAAATGGCACGTGCCTGTGTCTATGCAAACAGACCAAAGCATTTTTCCCGGAATGAAGAACTAGCTTCGGTCAAATCGACAGTTGTCTGGTTTAAGGACCGTCCTATCCCCCCTCAACATGGCGACATCAAAGTGAAAGTCACGCATTTACGTCTGTTTGCCACTTTGTCTGGCAGTTTTTTTCACCATCACTTGCATTCGGCTGAAACTGCAAAGCCGGGAAAGTCTGGCCCCGGCGCTCTTTTTCCCCCTTTCTCCGTCTGGCTTGGTTGTCTGCCTCATTATGTTTTCCTATGGCCCACCCCCCGCCGACGTAGTCATCATCATAGTCATCGCCTTCGTTTGTCGTGCCCGTCTTGGCAATATTTTTATGTAAACAAGCCAAACAGAACAGCAGAGAACAGACAGCGCCTGGCGAAATTGGCAAATCATCGGCTAGACAACAACACAGGACCAGACGGCGGCTGCTGATACCCTTAACGAAGCGAGAGTCCTTGCTGCTGCCCCATTTGGCTTTGTGCAATAATGATTAATCCAAGGGAGACAAGCCCCCCTCAAAAGAGTAGTAAACACAGGGACAACAAATATCAATCGTGATTTTATATCTCTATTTGTAGTGTGGAAAAGTGTACTCTTCAGCATGATACATCATTTATCCGATGGATACTTATAGAAATTAAAGATTAGTATATCTAGAGTTACTACAGAAATAACTAGGGGTTTAAAAAAAGTGCTGTTAAACTTCACATCCTAAGAATGAAGGAATTTTCACAGAATATGTTACTACAAAATTTTAATTTCATACTTTTAGCAACCTTTTGAAGGGGTTTCCAAAACCCTAGTGATTTCTGAAATACCTCATATAGTCCAACAAATCACTCTGACCTTTAGGGTATTTGTAGGATAAGGTTAGCGATAAGAATATATTTGCTAGGTTTTTTCTTCCCATCAGCGGGATCTTGGTTTTTGCATAAACTTCACATTAAATTCCGTTACGGCCCTGGCAGTCGTAAAGTGTGCTTTGTGTATTTCATTCGGAGCTGGCAACGCCTTGGGTAAACACACTCGATCGCAGGACTCAGCAGGCTCCGGCTGTCCTGGCTGGCATTCCGGCATTTGCACTGGTGCCTCCTCGGCTTCTGCGTTGCCGTTTGTTTATTTACGCACATGCGAAGGAGGGACCCATTTCATATTCATAGAAAAATCGCAAACACATGTGCTTGGCTGAAGGTCCTTGCAGCAGGACGAAGGCAACGCGAGAGAGATATATATATAAATATATATAAAGGTGGGTGGTGGGAGGTGGGAGGGCAGCTAGGGCCGGGAGTAAATCAGCAGCTAAGTAAGTAAGATGCTTCATAAATTGCTTCAAGTGGCGCAGCTGGCTGCTGGCAGCTTGCGAGGCATAATGTCCCGAACCAAGGACTCAGGGCTCACGACTCTCTCTCCCTCTCTCTCTCTCTCTCTGTCTATCTAAGCCAATGTGTAGGAAAAACGCTCAGTCCCAGGCCCATCTCCGGCTGCTGGCTTCCGCTTTAAGGCATATCATCGTGCATAAATCTAAATCAGAGCCCAAATACGAGAAATACAAATGAAAATCAGACGCATCATGATGAATCCTTGCTCGCACACACATATCCTTGCTTATGTCATGGGCGAATGTGTGTGGCAAAATCCAGGAGAGCGTAAAATTTACGCACCAGACGCAAAGGACCCGCAAAATATTTGAACTAAAATGTTTTTGATTTTCCATGCCTTGCCGGGGGAAATATTTCGGCAATATTTTGCCCCCAATGCCGCACCCTTTTTCGGCATAACTCAAACAATTGCGACAGATTTCTAGAAAAGGATTTCAGACTTTGCCTTATTTATGTAGAAATTTTGCAGACAGTTAATAAGCGGAACGTGTTGATAATTTCTGGCTCGTTTCTGGGCTTCTTGTTCGGGCTTAATTGCTTGTAACATTTAATGGAAAATTAATAAGTTGAGAAATGTGCAAAAAGGGAAGTTCGAACAATTTCATTTGAGGTCACCCCGAAAATGGGTCACTGATTTTCGGTCAGCCCCCAAAAATGTTTCCCTCATTGAATTAAGTTCGGCTTTTGTTGGCATAAAATACGTAAAAGGGTTTTCATGAAGGAATATTCCTTGATTTGATTATTTTAATGCTGAACATTTATTTATGCTAGCCTGCGGTGGGGTTTTCCACTCGAACGCCAAAAAACTAGGCAAAGGCAAAACATTGACAAAGCCAATAATGAACCGAAAGCCTTTGGGTAATTATCGATTCCAGGATTTCCAAAGGACAAAACTGTCTCTCTCTGGGTTGTTGGCTCTCGGGCCAGTGCATCGATCAACACTTTGGCTGCAGTCTGTTATTACATAATTGCGCCTAATGACATGCAACGAAATTACCTAAAATTCAATTTCCGCACTGGTAACCCTGGCCACAGGACACACAAAAGCCAAAATGGGATAATTATGCTCCTGACAGTCCGACTGTCAGTCACCGGACAAACGGACAGACTCTAGAGGCCAGCTCACTTGGCCATCTAATGGCTATTTAATTTGCCAAGCATCCTGGAGTCGTTTCAATGGACCAGCCCGAAAATTATGGCATTAAAATTGAATGATTAACCCTGGGCCCGAAGTTCACTTTGGCCGATGCACCTGTTTTGCGGCCCAATTAATCACCTGGCCTGCAACCGTAATTAGAGACGCATTTGATTTATGCTATTTTGCGGCAATTATTCAGAGAGAGAACGGGAGAGAGAAAGCCGGCGAGTTGGGTGCCAAAAAAGCGATGCCACAAATTGAAAACTGTGTCAAAAGAACGGTCCGAGGACAGGGTGGACATGCGAAGAAAAACAGAACTTTTCCGGCGCCAGACATTCAACCAATTCGCCGACTCTCTCTCTCCCTGCTTTTGTGTTTTGTGCACATGATTTATTATTTTTCACAAATGAAAAAAAGCGGAAAGAGTTGGAAAAAAACGAACACCATTTTCCGCCTGCTCATTTCTAATGTGCAAAATGACCCAGTGACAAATTGTAGAGCCAAGTTTTTCCACAAACTGTGTCAGGGAACCCTTCCTGAGACACCCCGGAAAACACCCACTCGCGGTTTTCCTTGCGGCCTGCTTAACTGGACACTTGTCGACCGAAATTTATGTGGAGTTTCCACTGAGATTTATGTTGGGTCTGGGGCGTGGCCCTTGCCGGCTATCGATAAATTATTGATACAATTTGCCAAAGAGACGCTGTCTTCGACCATAAATTAAATATGCGTTCAACCCACTTCCTGTCCTAATGAACTTCAAAGTCCTCCTCCGGATTTATAATGAACAGGCCAAATTTCGATATATAAATATATATATATATTTGCTTGGCGCTTTTCATAAATCATTTTTTGACATGCCTCTCGTTAAAAATCAATTTCCAGGCCCGAAATCATAAATTCATCTGTACATTTCGCCATTTTTCCAGCGAACTTTTCATCGTAATTTGAATGCAAATACGTTTGACGTCATTATTGAGAGCTCTGGCAGCCATTTAATCATGCTCAGCAGAAATATATGCAGATCTATGCCCCGGTTTTTCCCACCCATCTTTCCTTTGCCGCAGTAATTTCTTTTGGCTTTTGAGCGCGGAATGCAAATGCCAAACAAAAGTAGTTTAGAAATTTTGTGGCTCGTCCGAGGGATGTTTTGTTGTTGCCTTCTGTGGTTTCCAAACGCCAAAGGATGTCGGACGAGGGAGCCGGGATCCGTCGACATGACATTAAAATTCAATATGTTAATGAGGCACGGTTCGCCAGGTGTTCCCGAAGGACCCCTAGCCAGCACAAGGTCAGACAAGAAGTTCGCTAAGCTGTGTCGGTGGATATTTAAATTTGTTGCTGCCACTCGTTTGCTCTTCGATTGCTTGAATAAATAAGATAACGATTTCGACTTCCAACTTCCAACTGGGGACTCTTGTCCAATGCAAATGCCGGAGCCTTCGGAATACAGGATTTTTTTGTTCTGGTTTCAGCATGCAAATAGAGTAGAATTTTGCCTCGGTTTCCCCCTGTGGTAATTAAATTTATTCCATAATTATTGCGAACTTTATTGGCTTATTTAGCATTTTATTCTATAACAATTGTAGGTATTTTTTTATGCGTTGACACATCTGTAAATCAATGCGTGACGGCTAATTGCCAATTTCCAGTTCATTTGGCATCTAATATGCTTTATTAACAAGCAGCATAAATTAAAACGTGACCGATTTGCAAAAAGCAGAATCACATTCTGGAACTATAATAAAGTTATCAACAAATGACAGCAAAAACTCATGAAAAATGACAATTACTTTGCTTGGTTACTTTGAAAATGATTTTATTTCAAGGAAAACTATTAATTAAACCATAAATTCCTATAAAACACATTTGAATTTATAAAATAAGATATGTATATTTTGAGAACAGGGCAAAAACTACTACCAACACGCATAAACAGTTTAACAAGCTCATCTCCATCCTCTGCTGTCTGCTCTTATTACCATAAAACAAATAGTTGAGCAAAGGCTGATATAAAAAATAAAACCAAGGAAAACATTTGTCAGAACGCAAAAAGTGGCACTAAATAAAATAAAATGCGGACAACAAAAGTGGGAATCGAACCGAATCGAGGCGAATGGCAAAATAAAAAAGTGCAATCGCTTTGAAATGCCTTTTCCAGCTCGGAAAACTGACAAACTTCGGAGTAGGAGGGGGCACGCGGAAATGGCCTTTGGCGGAAATCCGTTTAATTTGCAAAATGCCAACAATGCCGGCGCAATAAATGTGACAAAAACAGACTCAAAGCGGCAAAGACTCGCAAACAGCAAAAAAATGGCGAAATCAGCAAACTCCAGTGGCATGCCTCGAATTAAAGCGTTCCAGCGTATTTAGGTTGAATGTATAAATCATCAAATCCCAGTTTTTTGTAGTTGTTTGCATTGTCAACAGGCAGTGAACAATAAAATATTATTACCGCGGAAGTGTCTAATATATTTCCAATTTTAAGCGTAAAATTTTTAATTCAAATTGTTTGAGGGAAACTGTATTTCACAAAAACTTAACAGACATTTTTGTGCTCTATTTTAGGGCTTTTTTACGAGGATCCTTTTAACAAATAGCTGCAAGATATTGTCCTTTGAAGAGAGCTTAGTGCCTTCTAGTTTTTCCAATATTAATAGTTG
The DNA here is from genome assembly GCA_008042475.1 of Drosophila kanapiae. Taxonomy (NCBI): domain Eukaryota; kingdom Metazoa; phylum Arthropoda; class Insecta; order Diptera; family Drosophilidae; genus Drosophila; species Drosophila kanapiae. Next base: position 24,102 of record VNJM01001014.1, on the reverse strand, counting down.
CTAAATTCGAGTTACACTTTATAAACCAGGAAATGAAGCCTTCATTTCGAAATAGCAATCACTTCTCCATAAGATTTTTATTTAATTGAAAAACTGAAACGACAGATAAGTCATTGAACGCCGATCGAGCATTATTCATCTATAAATAAATATAAAAATCGGTGCATTCCCTCTGGTTTTTTGCAAGCTGTCGGGGATTTTTAATGGCGACCACTACAATAGCAGCCGGAGCAGCAGTGTAGAGGCGGCACCGGCCACGCCCGCAACACTGAGAGAAAAGCGGACTGGAGAAAGGGAGAGGCAGACAGACAGACAGAAAGGCAGACAGAGAGACAGTTGTTTGCCCGCCCAGCCTTGCATCTTGTTTAATTTGTATGCCCACACAGACGGACAATGCATAATATTTTATACGAGTTTTCATTGCGCATCCCTCCCCTGCATTTTCCAGTATTTTCCTTATTTTTTTTTCTTTCTCCTGCTTGGGTTGGGCGACATTTTCATGTTGTGTCTGCCGTGTTGTTATTCCGGTGATTGTTCGCCGCTGCGTGTAGTTCTCTCCTCTTTTTTTTATTGTTATATAAATAAGCTATAAATTTCGTCCGGGGAAAAGCAGTGCTGGCTCACACACGCAGACGAGGGGATATTTATAGAAAATTTTCATATTTTTTATGTCTGCAGTGACAATGCCAGACAGCGAGGATTGCAAATTGAATGGAAATCAAGGGTGTAGGGGGACAGACTTAAAGTTGCGCAATATTTTAACCGGACTTTACCGATTTTTGGTGGCTAAACCATTGTGCTCCCTAATTTCGATCATTTCCGCCCAGACGGGCATAAATCAAGGCGGGATAAGCCCTGAGTCTGATTCCTGACAACAATCCGACCTGTGGCCGCTGGTCGTTAAGTCCGGAAAATCCTCATATTAAATGCGGCCGCTACTGCTTGTGCAACTCAATTTTATGCCCGCTTCCCGGAACTAATCCTTTGTAAGGACACAGCAACCCTCTATCACCTGACCATCCACACCCCGCCCTGCATTACGTAAGCAACACGTGGCAGATCCGGGGAAAGGGCTGCGCTAATGAAGGTAATTTCGCACATTTCCCTTTTCTACAGTTTTCACCGATTTCCCCTGGTTTCCCCGCTTTCCCTTTCAACTTTTCAATGTCACAGCAATTTGCATGACAAGGCGGAAGCCGGGGCTGAGTTCATTTGTTGGCTTTGACAGTTTTCTAATTGCATGTGTGGAAAAATAAATAAGGCACTGTGAGACACGTGTCCCATAACCTACCCCATCGATTGCAAACCCATATAAGCCAGTTCTGGCAAATGCCAAAAATATATTTATGCTACAAATAAATCCAGACCATTATGCACTGTGCAAACTAATTAAATTCCATTTCTGGTTATTAATTTAATTTTTACTGCTGTGTTTATTCCCCTACTTTTCGTTTTATTTAATTGTGGTCATGTATTTTTTAACAAGCCAGTAATTTTTGGCGCATTACTTAATGTAAATCAACCCAAAGGTATTATAAATAAGCCCCATTCTGCAGTTGGCATCAAAAGTAAATCCCATTATGAAAATCCTGTATTTTTGTTGTTGTGTTGAGCGTCAATGATAGTTTGCTGCCGCACATATTTTATTATTTCCATACAGCACAAAGTTAGTGATAAAAACAGCACTAATTATGGCAGTCAAATGGATAAAACCTGAAACGAAATTTATATATAGTTAGTAAAGTTTAAAGTCAACTTAATATTTGAAATAATATCGTATAAAACCAGCATAAGTTATAAGTACTTTCAAAGAGGTATATTCCCCGTCGACACTGTTCCTTATTTTATTGTTTAGCAATATGCAAATATATTTACTCTTCCCTTTTTTTTGCATAGTAAGTTGCATTCGTTCATGTTAATTTGCTGCTATTGTTTATATCTGTCTGTGGAATATTTTTCTCTGCAAAATTGAAATATATGGCGGGGTTATTTATTTATTTTTTTTTTGTATGCATATTGCCTCGCTTTTTTCACTCACTTATTCTCTCCTCTTTGCCGCTGAATAACCGCAGCTTTATTGCATAAATGTGGCGATTTAATTAATATGCTTAATGAGTTGCAATTAAACACACATAAAAAAAAGGCAGAGAAGAAAACACTGGAGGATGAAGTTGAGAGGCAAAAGCAAACAAAGAAAATTAGCAAAAATTTGTAGCAAATTAAGAGAGTAAACAAACAATGGAATGGAAAACATGAATTGAATCGGATCAAAGCGGGGCAAACATGAATGTTAATTAAATCAAAGTGAATTTAAATAGGCCCCGGGCCCAAATAAATATATATTAAGTGCAAATAACAAATTATTATTACGCCGCTTTTGGTGAAGAATCGAGGGCCAATTTCGTGGCTATGGGTGTATATCATTCCGATTCAATTTCATTTCCATACCGCCAAGCCCAAGCCTATCATCTCGGCCGCCTGTTGTGGCAGGCTTGTTTTTCCCCCAGGTTTTTCCTCGGCCTGCGTAAGTCTTTCGGAGAGCCTCTCCGCCAGCCAACTTTGCATTTGGCAATCAAAAAAATTGATTAGAACCGAAATGGCAATCGCTGGCGGCTCAGTCCGAGGCTGGCCAGGATTTCCTCCGCACACACACACACACAAACACACACAATTCTAGATCCTGGACACGGGTGCAGCCAATTGGCAAAATGGTAGCCCTGTGCCCGCTTCCCAATCCACTTCCTGGCATTGAGAAGAAAAAAATTGCTGTGCAAAATAAACTGAAGCTGGAAAACCAAAAATCTGAACCCATAACCAAAGCCAAAAGCAAAACTATGCAACTCTGTGTTGGCCGTCGCTCCGGAGCGAAACTATTTTTGGGTTTATTTTGTGGACTGTGCCGGGGCCGAGGCACATCATCAATATGAAACAGGGGACATGCATAATCGGGCGGATGGCCGCCAGTGGGCTGCTGCATTTATGCGCTGCGTTGCCCTGGTAGGAAATCCCGTCCAGACAGGAATTTCCAAATGCCACGCCAGGACTTGGGCGGGGACTGGTGCATTCTCGTTGTTTTCCATTCAATGTTGGCGGCCTGGGCAACAAGATAATACAAAAACAAATAAAGCCGCACGTCTGTCTGGGAAAGCTATCCCAGATCTAAATTCAGATTCCGATTCCGGAAGGGAAGATCGTAAAAATCAGATTAGGGTCTGGCCCTTCATATCCTTGCAAATCAAATTAAATCAAAGCTTAATCCTTAAGATGAGCCCCCACTTCATGGGGCACAACGACGAGGCATTTGTTCTCATAAAGTCCCATCTTCGGGCTCATTAAATCCACTCCTCGCCGTGGAGGAGGAAGCCCCTTGCTCCGGCGGTGTACGTGACTATTAATTAGAGCAGTAAATATTATGTCTGTTCATGTGCGATTACATGTAGATGCGGCCGAGTCGCTGGTTGTCGCGCCCAGTCCCTGTTCCAGGATGCGCCATGTGAGTGGGCGCGGAGAGTATTATGATAATTCGCTGCGGACAGGCAATGTCGGAATTGTATTTGACTTGCGTCCAGGGGCAAACAGTGCGTGTGTGTACCTAATGACCAGCGAGTACATATATGACTTCGATTATGAATTGTGGTGCCACAAGGAGCCCTTGAACCCTGTCCTCGAAATCGTATTAAAGGCCAACGATGACAACATACTATATATAAGAGATTTGAGGGGTCCTTTTTCTCTAAATATATGTTATTTTATTATATTTTGTGACTGATAACACTTATGTTTTCAAACCTTTTCCCTTTAACAATATGTTCCAGTACTTAGAAGACAAATGCCCTTAATATTTAATAAAAACCCCCGCTTAGTTGGCAACAGTTTTTACACAACTGTTGTCTTTTGTCTGAAGTTTTCTTCTGATTGCATTAATTAAATGCTCTGCACACACACACACGCAGAGTTTCTTGGGATTCCCCGTCTTTTGCCGTCAAAGATTTGTGAGAGTTTACAAAAAGTTAGCTACAACTTAACATGCCAAGATTTGACTACCAGAAACTTTTGTCCTGCCACACACTAAGACTGACAGAGAAGTTGTAATCTCCCAACTTCCAGCTATTTGCCATTCGCCATAACATCTCCGTTTTTATAGGCTGAATTTCAGTTAATTATAAATACATTTATGTCTCGCCAAATTGGAAGGGAAGTTCTGTATCTTCCGGATATCGATCGGAGGGATGAAACTTCAGCCAGCTAATGCTGACAAACTGCAGCTTTGGCACAAAATTGTTGCAGAAATTTATTATTGGCTTAACGAAGCGACGGCCAGGGAGAGTGAGAGGCGGATGGTGCTGGAGCTGAGTGCACTTTGGTGCTGAAAGGCGTGAGTTATGCGCCCACTTCAGCCATTCCACGGAACTCTTTTCCTTTTTCCTCCCCCCTGGCCGAAAGGACGAGGCGAGGCAAGGCAGGTGGCGGCCGAGACTGCACTCGCCTTCCATCTACGTGTCTCAGAATTCTCTATGGACGAGTCTGCTGCCATTACGCTACAGCAAAAAAAAAAAGAAGAAGGGGATAAGGTTATATGGCAGGACGAACAAGGACGTGGGATACCCCAAAAAGATGCTTTACGACATAAAGCCGTAGAGTTATCGGCCAATGCCAACTGATGGAGCCAATCTACTAGAAAAATTGTGAGAAACTCAATACCTTGTGGCTTATGGGGATTTTAATGGCAGTCGTAAGCCAACGATTGACCTAGTTGTAGGGTAGGGATAATAAAGTACATAAATTCAAGCTTAATAAATATAAGAGTGCCAAAAAAGCTAAGATCATAATGCTAGCTTAATATTTTCAAATAGAAAACACAATAGATTATTCATTGAAAAAGGTTATTTCCCTAGAAGATATTAATTTAAATTCAAATATAATAGCTCGTGTGATTTTCCCGTAATACTTTTCACATTTCGAAATTATAAAAAAAGGGGAAAAAACAATTAATTGCCGGCAAATGCGACAGCAGATCCCGCAAAATGCGACAAGGCAACAGTGGCAATTAGCAAATTTCAGCACACACTGGCGAATGTTAATAAAAGTGGTGTCATTGTTGTTGCAGCCACTGTTGGCGGTGGCCAGTTGGCTGCTGGACGCCACTTTAGCCGGCGACTTGTCCAATTACTGCGACAACGGCGGGGATGTCCTCGGGTTTCTGGCGACTGTGGAGGGTTCCGGGGGAGTGGAAAAGTGTGGCATTCAAATGGCATGCCGCAGGACACTCACACATGCAGGTTGTCCTCCTGTGAGAGCGGAAGAGCCAACTGAAAGTTTTTTCATATCCTGTGAAAATTATTATGCGCTTTTGTGAAACAGTCGAAGCCAGCGGGCAAGAGCAAATGTTTGTACTGCTCCGGCTCCGGCTGCTACTACTGCTACTGCTACTGCTGCATTTTTGACCAGGAGACAAGGACCACACACACGCACACATACAGGACACGATTCGACAGTTGGTATCCTTGACTCTGACTGGACAAAACTTTTGTCAAATTAGTTTTTGTCCCTTTTTCCCATTTTTCTGCGGCTGCAACAGCTTGTGGACACCGATGTCAGCGTTAGTTTTAATCATTATCCGTCTCCCGTCAGGGGTTTTCACATTTGCTTTGTCAAATGAAATACAACGAGGGGAAAAAAATACAAAAAAATATCTGCTCATTGCTTTTCAAGTAATTAAAATGCTGTTTATGGAACCCCAAGTATGTGCATAAAGCCAACATTCCATTCCAGGCCAACACAAAATGAAACTATGTTTATAAATTGGCCAAGCAAATAGCTGAGAGAGAGCTTAATATTATTAGTGTTTTTTTGTTCACTTAATACAATTATTTTTATAAATAATCACAAGCTAAAAAAGGCTAAATCTACAAAGGATAATAACATTAAAATTAGCTGGCTTTAATGCGGATTCCATTTAAATCTGATTAAAGTATAAAGTATTTAATAAGCAAATTAAATATTATATTTAATACCTAATTCCACCATTCTAATTAACTCTTTCTCTCTTGTCATTTCAGGTAAGTTGAACTCATTTTCCCAGGACAGCCGTAAGTGAATGAAAGCCCTTAAAGCCTTAGGTTTTCTCAGGTTGACTTGAAGCCTGACTTGACTTGAATGGCAGACCCGATGGGAAAAACCTTTTCCTTGTTTGGAACTGGAACTTTATCATTTTTCAAAATGCATTTAATTTCATTCCATTTTGTCGCATTTCACTTTTTGGGCGCCGTGTCTACTCTTTCTCTCCTTTGACAAATCAGACGGAGGCAAAGTTATAAAACTTCATTTGTAAAAGTGCTACGTCATGCCGGGTCTGTCTGGCTTGTGGGGGGGAGCCGGAAATGGAGGCGCTGCGAGGGCGTTGCCGGGTCGTGTGAAGAGCGAAGGGCACGAGTTAGACAAGTCATCAAATAAATCCCTTTTAGGTATAAAGTTCTTTGCTTTCCATTGCAGCCCCCTGCAGCCAAGCCCGCTTTTCTTCTGCCTTTTCCTCTCCCTTGTGTTTGTGTCTTTCTCTGGCAAATTTTTTCATGCTTGAACTGTTTGAGCGGATAATTTAGCCAGGTTTTTTTCTCTTTGCTTTGTTTGACAAACGCCAAGGACACCGACAACGACGACTGGGCGGAAAATGCAGAAAGAAGAAAAGAGGTCGCCTTTCCGACTCTGCCATTGATTAGTTGGCAGTGCAGTGGAAATTGTTGGATAATCATATCATGTCATCCCACTTCTTTGCCTATTTGAGCTTGTCATCAATCAGGGGCATTACGGCCAATTGGCCAAACATTGTGAATTTGAATTTGTCATAGTTAAAAAGCGTTTACAGGCGATGACACTTAATTGCCATCACATTCGACATGTTTACAGGTTTACGGGTTTTACGGGGGCCTATCACTGTCTCGGCTTTCCTGTCAATTTCCATTTGAGCGGATATTTGTCGAACAAACTCGATTGATTTCACCAGCTCGAGGTAGCTCGCTTGCTCGTTTTCCCTTCACGGCTCATAAGCCACAAAATGCATTTCTAGCAATTTCCCTTGTTTGGCCCATTTTTACGGCGCATGTTGCATACTTTACGGCGCCACTGTGAGTGTGGGTGGGGGTGTGCTGAACTTCCTTTCGCATCCCTGATTCTCATCTGCTTAGTTTCGCAGCCAGACTCAGCCTTGACTTGAGTTTTTCCGGAAATCATTGCAGCCAGGAGCGGATATATCCCTTCCCTGATATGTGCCCTCCTCTCTCCGCCAGCTGTCTTCGGCACTTCAGCCGGCGCTTAAGTTGCACAAAATGTAATACATTTGATTGCACTCATGTTCAAGTTTCTGTGGCCAAAGTGGCAGCTACTCCAAGGGAGGAGAAATACAAAAAAAAAAAGAGAAGGAAATCCAAGCCATGCACCTCCAGGACTCACTCTCTCTCCTTTTGAGTCGTAAGTGAATACGGACGTATGAGCTCCGGCTGGGTGTGCGAGCCTGAAAATGCTACAAATTGATAGATCCGCTGCTACATTGGCAGGAATAGCGAACAGCAAGGACGAGCAGCAGGCAATTGCAAACTATCTGTTTATTAGGCCAAACATGAGCCAAAAGGCACGAGTAACTGCATTATGCGAATTTGAGATGGGTGAGGTCCAAGGGCGTCTGGGCAGATGCACAAATACTAAGGAAAAGCTCTGATTTAAGAGGGATTTGGGAATATTACTGAAGCTACATTTTAATCAAAAAATATCTCCATTTCCATTAAAGTTCCTTTCCCATTAACGTTCCATTTAAAGCAGTTTTCCGCCGCGAATGGCCTTTCTACATCATTCACAATTAAATCAGATTAGCGAGCCAGCGGGTCCATCAGGTTCAATCAAAACTGACATGCCGAGTGGCCCAGAGAGCCCAGTCCGGCCCGAGCAGTTGGACAATGGCGGAGTGCCGGGCCTAAATGGCTAAAATGACTGCCTGTCGCCTTTTAACCCTCACTGCCTGCACTGCCGCTGTATGGGGCTACGGGTACCACTCCAGGACCATGGCTAATAGCCTTTAACTGATGGCGGGCACAGTTCCATCATTAGGCTGGAAAAACCAGGAGTTTGGGGCGGATGGTGGGAGCTGGGAGTTGGTTGTTGGGAAAACTTCTGTCGCCGACAAAACATGCACATCCACATCCATATCGGTTCAGGTTGGAGGCATCGACATGCTAATAGCTTTGAACTTTTCGCAAATTGCAGGCCCAGCGCCCTTTTTGCAGCACGAATGTGAACTGGAACTGCAACTGCAACTGCGTTTGCATTTGCGTTGGACTGTTAATTACCGTTATTGAACTTGTTTGATTGGCACAAGTTGAAAAGTTGGACGATCCAAGGCAATCGCTGACCGCCGAACAGCCAGCTTAACCCCCTTTTTGGGAGAGGAGTTAAATCGAATTTCCCGGCAAATGAATGTGTTTGCAACGGAGCAACAGCTATGAGATTTTCCCTGCCATTGCATGCATTTCTTTTCATTGCATTTAATCATAAATAAAATCCGTTTTAATAAAAGATTAAAAGCGCATTCGGTTTCACCTGATTCTTTAAAGAAATGCAAGCAGGATGTGGACTCCTGCGAGCTCTTAGAAATCCTTATCCGGCTGTGAGACACCAACAAATGCATTGAAAGGCGTTTGTTTAACGCTGGCTGGCAATTGGCAGATGTTGGTCAATACAAAGGCGAAACCGGGGCAAAACAAGATGGCGGACAGAGAGTCCTTGCTGTCCCTGTCATCGCCGCTGTGCCTTTTCCCCACTGTCATCTCCATGTGTGGACGGGGGAATATGTGTGATTGTGCGATTCGCGTACGATTGCTTGCTGTTGTTTTTCGTTGATTTTCCCACTTGGCCTCGCTGCCTGCCATATTGTTAACGCGCTCCGTGCACAGCTTTTCCTTGGATGCTAAAGTTGACTTTTTACTGATTTGAACTGCAAACTTTTGCCATAGTTTAGTGCTCTTTTTCAGCAGCAACCGAGGGATTTATGGTGGCTCAAAGTGCTCCTCGCTACTCAACTCTCAGCTCTCGGCTTTCGCCTGGGTGTGAAGTAAAAAACTTTGTCCTGCCAGGATATATATATATATATATATAATATATATATGTAGACATGTGTAGGTGCTCGGGCACTTGGGCATAAACTTGTTCAAGTCAGTGTGTAATCAGTTTTAAGCCAAGTGTAATGCCAGCAGATGATATCGATTCAATTTTCAGGTCTTGCGAGTGCACAGATCGGAAAACTGAGCTCGAGAGGGGTCAATTCATTAATATTAGTTGGCTTTTCCGGGTAAGCTTGTTTACCCAAAAACATCGAGAAATGTGAAGAGGGCCGAGGGCCGAGGGCGAAGGGCGAGGGCACTTTAATCCCAGAAAATAATGGCGCAGGGACTTACATCAAGTTGGGATGCAAAATATAAAGCATTCAGCTGCCAACTGAGGCTAAATTATGTCCGATTCGTTGGCGTTTGGTAAATTGCGAAAAGGACTCGCAAGGATTCGCTGCTGCTGCTGCTGCTGGCTTTGTCGATGGCAATTGCAATTGAATCCAGTTCTGTGGCGACAGATTTTGCGTGGTCTCCGTTTTAGGGAAATGTAAATTTTACGTAAAATTTATGGCCAAACCGTTTTGTGAATTTATTGTTCTTGCATTAGTTCAACTCCCACTTTGCGAACGATAAATAAAGGGGAGATTCGCTGACACAACTTAAAGGATATCCTTAATTGCGGCGCTCCAATCTCTCGTCCCACTTTGCCCTGATGTAATCCAAACTGTTATCGCTTGAGTCAACCTTGTGTCGTCAAGCTTATGTGGAAAATTCACTTTCCTCCATCGCCTGCCAGGATATGTGTGTAAATTTTATATCATTCGGTCTGCTGCTAGCCCGAATTCAATTTCACTCGCTTTATATATATTTTTTTTTGCCCGGCTTCTACTTTGCTTCAATTTATAAAATTGAATATTGGCAACGAAACTCGATTTGCCACGCCCACAATGGGACGACGGACTGGTGACTTTGTGGGGAATGGGGGAGATAAAGGCAAAAGGCGACCTACCGTTGTCTTCAGCAAGTTGCGTAAGTTGGCAAATTATCCCAAGGAGAGCTTGGCATTGAAGGCTACTTACCCAGTAAATGGTTAACAGTGGTCGGAAAACATTTATTTGGGAATTAAGATTAAAATAAGAGCATTTTAGAAGTATTTTGTAAAGGTTTAGTTCAAATTTAAAGCCAAAAATATAATTTTAGCTTATAACAAAGTCATTTTATTGTTATAAGATGCGGAACGCCCATACATTTTCTTCTAGAGGGCCTGGGCGATCGTCGGATGACGTTACGCATCTTATAACATTATAAACCCTTTGGTTAGATGTATAGGTATAGATTATATATATAATATTATATATTTATTTTTCAAGGTATTTCCCTTCACTTCGATCCACTGTCAAATCGCTTAGTGCATTTCCTTTTGACAGCCTTTATCGCCTGCCAATTGCTTCATATCCTGCCTCTTAAGCCCTCACACACACACATATGTATGCCCAGAGCCTTGGCACGCATTTTATTTAAATACGAGTATGTGTGTGTGTATGTATAAAAATTGCCATTTTCCCAGTGATTTTTATTGCGCTCACCGCTCTTCTTAGCAAGTCCCTCTAGCTGCCTTTATGGCCACCCCACCCATTTCAGTTGCCTCATCACTCTGAACATCGTTGACAGTTTTACGTTTTGTGGGACGCACAGTGACTTACATAAGTACACCCACACACAACTGCTCCTTTGTGTGTCATTTAGCTTTTGTCTCACGCGTGCCAAGTCGCCTCCCTTTTTCCCCGACTTGTTTGTGCTCTTAATTTTCTTGCCAAGTTTGCAGTTTTCGCAGCGTTTTTATATGATTTTTATACATACGTGATATATTTTTCTGATGCGCCCGTTCGCTTTTTATTATCGAAAGAGACCGCCCCATGTGTGCGACGTGCTGCCCCTTTTTTGTGTGCTTCGTCCTTTGTTCGGACTTATTCAATTTCATTTATTGATTTTTCTTATCGCTCGTGTCTCTCTCATCTCCAAGCCCTATTACTGCTTCATGAATGCAAACTGCATTGCGCGCATGGCGATGTGGCGGTCCACCTTCTCCCAGAACTCCTTCAGGATGCCACAGTCCAAGTGCCGCTCGTTCTTCGGAAGGGCAAGCATATGCACCTCCAGGTTTTGCAGCTCCTTGCTCGGCGCCGTGTCCCTGTAGTGCAAGTGAAAGGCGCACACCTCATGGAAAATGGGAGCAGGATCACCGGCGTAGGGCCAGCCCTTGAACTGCCAGTGCGGTCCCATGGCGAACACGGCGGCCACCTGCTGCCACTCCTCGGCCTGCAGATGCTTCACATCGTCGATCACCCGATAGCGTACGAGTTCGCCCTGAAAATATCCAAAAACGAAGTAGATAAATATTAAAGACTGATTACATTACACAGGTTACCAGAAAGCGGCGTTCGATGATCACTTCTTCGGTGGACTGGGCACCCGACTTGCGGGCATTTTCCACCGACACATAGTGCATCTCCTGCAGCAGGTCCTTGGCATTGTGCAGGGTGATCAGGCTGGTCACGTCCGCCGGTACCACAATGATGGGCTTCGTCGAGCGGGGTCTGGTGCTGGTGGATCTGCTCTGCTGGTTGCCTGAGCGGCTGTGGCTTGAAATACGGTGGCTTGAACGATGGTGGTTTGAACGATGGTGGCTCGGACGATGATGGCTCGAATGCCGTGATTTTTTGGCGGACTCCTTGCTGGTCTCCTTTCCAATCTCCTTAGTAATAGCCTTGTCAGTTGCATTGCTAGCCTGCTTTTCCAGATCCTTGCCAGCTGCCTTTATGGGATGCCTTACGATCTCCATGCCAGTTGCCTTGCTAGCTTCCTTACCAGCTGCATTTACCATATACTTGTTAGCTTGGATGGCAGCTTCAATCTCTTCATTTAGATTAGTGCCCAGCGGATTGATGCCAAAGTCTTCGCGGCCCCTGAGGAACTTCTCTTGGCCATAACGATCGTATTTCGATGGCGAAAGCATTTCCAAGGGATTCTGCAGCAACTGCAGCTCCTTGCCATCTTTTTTGTGCTGTATGATTGGCCTATTTCCAAAGACGCGCGTCACTGTTTTCAACACGCCCGGCATTGCTTTCTCGCCCATCAGCTGTTCCACCATGGGTCGGTGCTGGCGCTCGCGCTCCATTGCCCGCTTGCAAATGGAAAATTTTGGGTCTTCCGCCAGGCAATCTTGCTCCCGCTGCCGCTTGCTGGTCGATGGGCCGTCATTCCCGACATAGCGCTGCATGGCCAGACGCTTGGCCTTAATCGCTGCTATGGCTTCCACGGACATGGTCTGGGCAAGGGACTCCATTTTGCGCAAGTAATTTCTGTTTACGAGAAAGTTTTTTCGGAAAACAATTAAGTTCTGACAAAAACGTGGCTGACTTACATATGACGTTTTGCGTTCTGTGAAAAAAGGCAGGAAAACTGTCATTTATTGTTATTATAGCCTACTATGGTCAGTCTAAAATGTAAATACATCGATTTCATAGAAAATAAAAGAAATCCAACTATGATTCAGTTTGGATAGAGTTTGCCTATACTTAATAATACTAAGATACTTAATATTCACTTTTTTTCAATGCATTTCCATTTAAATAAACTATTGACAATTGTTTTCTTTTCCTGACTCAAGAAAAAGCTCACTACTCTAATGAAATCACTCTGTTATCGATGAGTGCGGCATAATTAATCGAGAAACGGAGTAAACTTCCCTACTTTCCCGCCATAACGATCCCTTTTCTCTATCGAATGGTGGATATTTTTTCCTTGGCTCACCTCCTTTGTTGGCACATAAAAAACTCATAAATATTCAAACTTTTTTCGCAGGCATCGTTTACTTTTTGTCAAAGCCATTATTTATTTTTATTACATTGCCTTGGTCAGTTGTTCGCCTCGCTTCCCTCTGCTCTCTGATGATTTTTATTTTTCCGCCTCGAGTTGTTTTTATTTGTAAGCTATTTTTATTTGACAAAGTTTTCGCCCTCACCCCGGGAGACCCTCGGCGAAGGAATTGTCCCGGCTTTATGTTATTGACTTTAATAACATTTTAGCTGCAAGGCATGAAAATATTTTTATAAATTGTGTTTTTGTTTTCTTCGGCTCTCCTTGCATCATTTTATTTTTTCCTTTCCCATCTCCACGTTATTATGCTGTTGCCACACGCTTTGTTTTGTTGGCCCAAAAGCCTGAAATTGATTTCTGCGAGAGGGTGCACTCGGTCCCATCATAATTTATGCATCCATCGGAGTCAGTCACCCAGCCCCAGCCAGTCATCGAGCCAGCCAGCCAGCCAGCCTCAAAAGCTATTAGCCGGCTTAGCCAGGCTACCCTCGATTCCCCAGTTATCGCGGCTATGACCCGGGGATGCCCGTAATTGCTAAAGCGAAATTTCATTACCGAAAACGAAAACGGGGCGATGTGCGAGCGCGGGGAAAAGCGAGCTAGCGAGCAGACGGGTTTTCGCGTGTGATAAATACCATAAAAGGTCGCCGCCATCGCTGCCTGGGAAAATGAAATTTTCATTCCAGACTCTTGTGGCAGCCATTTTGTCGTCGCATGCACTAGAAAATGGCTGAGCGGCGGCTGTGGCAGCGGCAGCGGCATCGTTGTCGCCATTTTTGTTTATGGCCGCATTTGTCACGGCAAATTGTATTGCCAACTGGCGGGAGAGCTTTAGCCATGTCCCCAGCCTTTTGTATGAATTTTTTCTACTCTTGCCACGCTAAGAGTGAGGCATAAAAAATGCGATGAACCGAAGCTTCACCTTACGTCTACGGCATTTTGGCATGTTAATTAAGCGGGCTGAGCTGGGCTGGCAAGTGTCATCTGATTGCTCGTTTGGCTCTGCCATAATTAAGTTTATAAATGTGATAGTGACTGAAGAGCTATTTGTTAAAATGAAGAATGGCTTGAGGCTTTAAGACTTAAACAATTTAAAAACCATGAAGAAACAAAGCAAGCAAACCAGAGACTAGGAACAATGCAAGCATCGAAATTGAAAACAATGGCTTACTGACACCGATATGAAATGCCTTTTAGCCGCATCTAGATTTCCATTCTCGATTCTTTTTTGGCCAGTCCAGAGCCAGCGAAGCGAGTGCATAACTTCGCAAAAATTTAATCAGAGAAGAATGCAACCATACGCATAGCAGTTCCGGCCGCGGGGAAATGGAATCATCGCTCTGCACTCGGCTGCATGGGAATCGCATCAGAGGAGCCTTCGGCGATCATTCCACACAGCTGCTGGGAAACTAATTTCGCTTCAGTGACAAGACAAGGCCATCAAAAATCCCCCAAACGGACCTTGGCCAATTATTGCTGGCGGTTCTCTATCTCTATCTATCTCTCGTTTTATTACGTAGCCGCAGCATTGGCCCATTTACGGCTCAGGACGACCCTCCAAGGAGGAGGAAGAATCATTTAATGGGCAGCTGGCAGCGAGAAAGGAGAAAAAACAATTTTGTCAGCTTATAAACAGTAAAAATAAAATGCCGGGCTAAACAAATACGAGGCGAGCGAAGGACCAAAGACATCACAATAAAGCGCCATTGAGACACGAACACATAAAGGGCACAACCAGGCCGACATGCATACAGGACACTGCAAGAAAGTTCGAGAATTTAATGCCAAAATATAGAGAACTTTGTTCACAAAGAACCTACTCTATATAACTATCAAAAATACTGAATTCTAACGAAGGAAAATATAATAAAAGTACAAATACTTTTATTTAATTATTCCCTTTTTTATTGCCACATTTTTTCCCTCTCTGTACTGTGTGTACTTTGCGGCCTTCAAGGCTGCCACTTTATTACTTTCCTTGGCGAATTATTTTCATTATGTTTTTCGCTTTCGGAGCAGATTCATGGCGCATAATGGAAACGAGATTGGCTTCGGCTGGAGGTGCCATGAAGCCAATGAAGACATGGGAATGGAAATTCGCTTGTTAACCAAGCAAATAAGGGCCGGCAGGGACAAGAGGTCAAGCTCCCCGATCAATTTCAATGACCCACTTTTGGGCTTTCGGCTTTTGTCACCTCAAGCGAGGTGAGGAGACCCGAGTTTCGATCGAGTTGCTGCCATCTTCAAGTTGATGGAAGATTGGCGGCGTCTTCAAGTGCCAGGGCCAGGCTGCCACCGGATGTACTTCTCCTATGCTGTGTGCATGATTGCCATGACGACTGATGAGATTGTCTAGGGTGAAGACACCCACAACCACACGAGTCCTCTAACCTTTTCAGAGTTCTTGGGGGAAAAAAGTCTCCTCGACAACTGCAGTCTCGCAATTGCAATCTGTATCTAGCGGCGGCATGTCCACTTGGCTCCATCATGTTTGCACACTTTGATGTCTGTTTGATGTGCAACAGTTGCACTTGAAGTGGCCAGTTGCTGCCTGTCATCTCTCGTGGCTGTGTGGGTAGCGCTCAGCGCTTCCTTTTGCGAAATATCAAGCATTCGCCATGTGGTTCTACTTCCGCTGCTGCCGCCGCCGCCGCCCGGGGGCCACTTGGCCAGAAAAGAAGAACTTTTTTATACAATTTGATTTCCTTCAACTGCACGCAGCTGTTGCAACTTTCTCGCAAAATTGAATCCAGAGAGCGGACGTCAGCAGATGAAATTAAGCGGAAGCTCGACAGTTTGTTTATAATGGGTTATGGGGGGAATATTGATATCGAAATGGTTAAAGAGCGCAGAAATGGCGCTGAGATGTCGCTGAGACTTAAATCAACCGACAGTCTAAGTGGGCCACACACATGTTCCATCCATATTTTCCTCTGAACGGAGCGGAGGACACACGACTTTTCCATTAAGCCGGCGACGCGAGTTGAGGCGAAAAAGTGAAGAGAGAGAACTTATGCAAGGCAATCAGCGAGTCAACCTTGACGAGCAGGTGCAATTGCAGCAGCGGGAATTTCGCATGACATTTGCGAGCTGGCAGGAAGTGCACTTCAAACGGAAATTGCGACACACATATTGCCAGCTTCCTTTGACTCAGTTCTCTGGCTCGGCTTTTGCTTTCTTTGCTCAGCGTATGCTAATGCGTATGCCTCTTATGCTTTAGAGATACAGGGTGTACCTTAACCTTACTGGAAGAAGGTCTTAGTTATAAGCGATGTTGAGAAGAGATAATTACACTAAAAGATATCTTAATTAAAAGCTTATTAAACATTAAAAGGAAGTCAGACTGCCAGAGCTTCAAGAAGAACTTGCTCTTCGACACAGGCTTGACTGATGCTTTATTTTTCCTGATTTTCAGGTGACAACCTCCTCGAGCACCCTGTATTTGTCTCTGTTTCCGGTTGCACTAAGAGTTTTCTGAATTACCGTAATTTATTACAGCCAAGTGGGTGGCCTATTCTCTTCGTCAAATGCATTCGCATTGCTAAAGTGTGTCAGAAGTTTCAACGCTTTTGGCATTGGCTTTCCCAGGCTTACGCAGCTCACCTGCCAACTGTTGCCCTGCACTCACCTGCTCCTCACCTGTTTAGCTGCTCACCTTTGCACCTGTCTCTGCCTCAGTTCCCTTCCCTTCTCTTCTGCCTGAGAGCTCATCACATTTGCCACTTAGTCAGCTCGTCAGCTTTTGTTGCCGGCATTTGGCGCTGCATACTTTTGTGGAAAATATATATTTTAGGGGGCTGCTCGGTGGGTGTGGTTGCAAGGATGTGCAGCAACTGTGAACTGTAAGCTGTAAACTGTAAAATGCTACTAATTGTTTTGCCGCCAATTACGTGCACAAGTGTGTGTGGCAGAAAGAGAGAAAGAGAGACGTGTGTGTCTGCCCGTTTGACGTATGCGCTCTGTTTATTAAAATTTATTTTGTCGAGCACCTGAGCTGAGCTCAGCTCAGCCCACACCTTTCCCTGTCCCCCTGTTCTACCTGGCAATTTGTGCATTTTCGCATAACATTTAACACAATTTTCCACATTTTGTGGCTTTGGCTGGCAGCGGAATGCAGCAAGTGGGAAATTATTGCTTTTGTTTCCAAATGGAAATCATGGCCAAGCGAAAGTAAATATCCAAATGGCCAATAAAAATGGAAATTGTTATGAAATCACATAAATTCGTTATAAAACTCGTTAATAAAATGTCATTCTTTGGTTAACATGTATTTTTTTTCTTGAAAATCAATCAATATAGATATTAATTGACAAAAATGTATCTATAGAAGCCACAGAAATAAAGGACATAAATTCCTGGGGCGGAAATACCTTAAATAAATTAAGTTTCCTATTAAAATTTCAAAGAGTAAATATCTATTAAATCATATCAAAAGACCCTTGAACACAGCCTGCCGCTGACCTGGTTCCTTGGGCCACAGACACACCCTTGCAATGCACTGAGGCGTTAAGCAAGAAGGCGTTTTCCGCCTCTCACGGCACAACGCGCATACGCACCGGTGTACGACGACGGGGTGTCCAAGTGAAGGCAAACAAACATAAAAGCAAACAATAAATGGAAAAAAATAAGCCAGAGACTTGGTTTTTTTCTGCCTCTTCTTCGTCTTGTTTTGTGTGTGAAAATAAATGATTATTTAATATTTATTTTCATGTTGCTTGAGCAAGGTGAACGGACCTTGGTGGCTGCATCATTTTTCATGCCACTCGAAGTGAGTCTAAGTGCCTCGCTGGGACTGGCCATTAATGCCAGTTGATTGGTCAGCGGAGGACTGACTGACCGTGTGGGGCCAGACAATCCAGACTCGAAACACACACACATGTATTTATTATTTAGCCAGCGTTTCTGATTATTTACGCCTGATAGGACCCAGTTTTCTGGAGGGTGTAAAAATGATTGAATGTGCCGGAGAGCCAGAGAGCCGGGCAGCTGGAATCGGAATTGGATGGGCCAGCAGCTCGGGCTTTGTTGTCTTGTTGCCTTAGTTTTAGTTCCCAGCAAATGGATGATGCTTTTGCTTAGGGCCAACGAATTACTGGGGGCTCGAGTGATTTATTGATTTAAATGGCCACAGAAAAATAAAAGCTGGCAAGTTTCACACCGTAAAAATGATATAATTATATGGGACGTTAAAGAGAGCCCAAGACATCATAATTTTATGCTCTAAATAAGTGGTTTTTTATGTGTAAATTATAGGGAAAATAACATGCCTTAATAAAGGAGTAATCAAACATATTTTTCCATTTATCTACGCAGTATCACTATCACTTAGTCTGGTTTTAACCAATTCTTTTGTAAGCCAAAGTGCGTCACCCTCATCCATCACATTCCGTAGGCAACTTTCGTATTTCTGAGGCCAAAAAAAGAAATGCACTGAACCGTAGAGACAATCAAAACTCACATACAGTCCCTCTTTCTCTTCGTACAGAAATCGAGGGAAAATCTCTCGATCTCGGGGCCGCTTTCCACGTCAATGCGAAAGTGAAAAGGGCTGACCACTTGGCTGAAATCCGGGATGAACACAGAGGGGGGAAAAGGTGGTTGGTTGGTTGGTTGGTCGGCTTGACGGCAGGTTTAATGAATTGGAAGGTAATAAGCAAAGCATTACGGCTATTTCTTCATCAGTCTCCACTCTCCCTTCGATTATTGATTTTTATTGAATGCGAATTTTTTTGTGAGCTGCCCTGCTGTCTTATTGGATTTGTGTGGCCAGTCGAGAAGGGGGGAAAATAGGGAAAAGGGCGGTCTGCCAAAGTTAATAAGATTTGCCTTTTTGTGTGTTTCTGCTTAGCTTCTGCCCCTCTTTTTTTGGGGGGGAAGGCCAGTGGCCAGGCGAATTAATTAAAGCACATAAAAAATGGTCGAGTGCGAGGAATGCAATAAAGTCAGAAGGGATTGGAGGAGGAGAATTGCGAAGGGAATGCCACTATTGCCTGGGAAAATGGGCAGGAAAAGCGGAAAGCTAGAGCACGCATCATTTAAGCGCTAAATTATAGCTTACTTTTATGCGGCAGGTTATAATTCACAGTACGTGCGAAATGCAGTTGCAGCCGAAACCCAGGACGATGGCGATGGTGGTGCCACAGTGGAAAATTATCATTTTAATTGCGCATTTCCCCCAAAAACGCCCCACAAAAACATGGCAAAAAAAAATAGTCTGCCGAAAGCGGCAAAGTCAAAGCGCAAGTAAATAAATTATGCTGCAGACTTCTGTGGCAACAACAACAACAACAGCAACGACGAGGAGAACAACATTTTATTGCATGGCTTTTGGTTTTATTTGCATTAATTTGCTACTGCCACACGGCTACTGCAGCGGAAAGGCAAATAACGAAAAACACTTTAAAAAAAACGGCGTTCTCGGCAAGTTAAAAATTATATAGGAAATGCCACTTCTCCCCCCTCCAGTAAATGTGCACAAATTAAAAAGCCAACGCCGCGAAATGAAAACATGATAAAGTCGGGAGCTGCGCATCCCCAAACAAAGTTGCCATCGAAATTTGGTCACGTGCCACCTCCGCGCTCCCCCAAAGCGCGACTTTGTGGAGTTATTTACGTGCCGCGCACATTTTTTGGCGCTTAATTCAGGCTCCGCGCGGAGAGCGAGGAGCAGCGGAGCAAAAGTGAACAAACAAACAGGCAAAAGGACGAAGCTTCTTGCTCTGCGCATAGAAGAACCGTCAGGACATAGCTGGCATTTTGACTGCTGCTGCCGAGCTGCCCCCGTTGTCTGATCTCCCCCTCTTGCCACATGGCTCGGCTCTTGTTTGTTGTCTCAGCATTTGTTTGTTCGGGCAAAGCGAAACTGCAGCATACTGGCAACTGGCGAGTCGGTGGCGCAACGCGGCGTATACTTAATTTGCGGTTGGCGATGGTCACAGCACGTAGCCGCTAAGTACGCTACGCCTAATGACTAGCAGCAGGGAATGGCATCTCCGATGGGTCCAATTCGGTATACTCTGTCACTTGGGGAGTTCTTTTCTCTATTTAAGCTTTAAGAGTATGTATTTTCTTTTATTCTTTTCTATTTGAAGAATGCATTTAAAAGTTAATAAGGAAAAGAAGGATTCTAAAGCACCTTCTAACTTCTTATTGCTTTCTTTTCTAAAGTTTTCACAAACTTTATCAACGTATACTTAATATTAATAGGAATACAAGTATATCACTTCCTAATTAAGTAACTTCTGGCATTTCTCTTCAATAGAGCATACCCTTTGGACTTTCAGTAGGTCCCCAATTCTTTTGACAAACCCGATAACAAAACACAAATACCCCTGGCAACGATAATGCAGAGGGGCTGATGGGACAAAGTGTCGACCTTTTTGGCAGAGTCGCCGGGCGACATAAATAATACCAAAGAAGTCGTGATGGCAGAAATGGGGGCAAATGGCAAAGGCCGCTAGGAAGCACCAGATACGGGCCTTTTCTTTCTTTCTTTATCTTTTTTTATAGATGCTAAATGACCCGGGCAACGAGTTTCTTCTTGCATTTAATATACGTAGCCTTCGTAATGTTTTATCTAATTTTTCGTAACGCCGCGCGTGCTGAAGTGAGAAATATGGCCGGGGAACGTGGTCAGCTGGGCGGTATTCTGGGTACTGTGGTCCTGAGGCAACTATCAATTTCTATTAGGCTCGGAGCTGGAGCTCCGGCTCCAGCTACTGTGGATGTCACTTTAAAACTGCAGTCGGGTCCAAATTGAAAGCAACTGCCGTGCAGAGGCAGAAACATGGGGCAAAATAAAAGGGGGACAAACTGGCAACTGGCAAAAACCTGCCAACAAAAATGCCGAGAAGCAACGGCAGCAAAAATTGCTCTTAATTGGCGGCAGCCATTAAATGCAATTTATCAAACAGACGACAGAGACAGCCACACAAAGCACACACCCAGTGTGTTGTGTGTGTGTGTGTTGTGTGCCAGAAAGAGAGTGAAGTGGAGCAGAGCGACAACAGTTGACAATTAATTTGACACAATTGCAAAGCAGAGACAACGAAGGTAGTGTGAGCAGGTGTGGCCACGGCAACGCACCTGGCCAAAGGGATCCCAATTGCACCTGGCCCGCTCTCCGTCCCTCTCTTATAGTTGACACTGTGTAAATGTCGCCGACATTGTCCTCGCATTCTGTGTGTCTTGTGTGTGTAGTGAAGCAACATGCGGCCTGTGCAATGAGGTGGCACTTCCAAGGAATGCGGTTACTCCAAGGGGCTACAGTGGGGGGCTAACTACATGTATCTTAGCCACGAACATTAGGCGAGTGGCCTCGGAAGGTCACAGGCGACCTGCCTCTTGAATAATCATAAAAAAAACAATGCAGCACGCATCAACCAGTCCACTTAGCCAAAAAGAGGCAGGAAAAAGCGTCACGTAGCTAGGAGACAATGATTCCCAGAAATATATCATGAAGCTGGGCCTAAAGTAAACCTAAATTTAGGAATTTAAAGGCACAGTCTTCGAACCTACGGAATTTATCTGATTATCAAGGCTAAGCTTGTGCAATATGGACGAAAATTAGTTCGGGGACATGCCTCAGTTGACGGCAGGATACTAATTAGTCCATAACGTCAGCAATTTATATCCTGCACCCCATCAAATCCACTGAAGCTGGCAAGATGTGGTAAAATGTCAATTAATTCTCGACAACCTTCGCATGAAATAACTCGGGCATATAGAGAATCTCACAATAATTTTACGACACAGAGAGAGAGAGAGTGAGCGTTCAGGAGCGATTAAAAGCCTTTTAGTTGCCAATGGCAGTAATGAGGGGGTGTTGCTCTCACTATTTCACCTTCATCTCCTTCTCCTCCTCCTTCTGCTACAGCCTTTGCTTCTGCTGTTTGCTGGCTTGCCACAAAAGCCGCCACCGCACACCAGGCAAAGTGCAGTCGTGCCACGCCCCCTCATCCGCTGCCGCACCGGAGCGGCAAGTTCGGGACCCTGCCTCCCCCCCTAGGACTCGGCGAGCTCAGCGCTTGCATTAAGTGGCGGTTGGCAAAGTTGTCGACGTTGTGGAACTTAAACACAATGCACAAGGCAAGCTCCTGCATACATGTAGCTCCAGCCCAGGTGCAAGCTGCACCCACAACCATCTCACATATCCTGCGGAGCTGCTGGAGAGCGGGCGAACCATAAGCTGCTCAGGACTGCCGCTCGAAGGCGGGACGAAGGAGCGGCGCTGGCCATGGAGACGGGGATTGCCAGCTGTTCTTATGCCTTAAGGACATTAACCTAATCAACGCTCAGTGCAGGGCTCGCACTCACACGCACACTCTGCAGAATGGGTTGCATAACGAGGGGCGCTCTGTTGACAGTGCCTGGGCAACGGGGAAATGGGAAAAGGGGTGAGAATGCAACCGAACCAAGTCGAGTTAAGTTGAGCCGAGGGTATTGACTGCCTTTGCGAGTTATTGTTTAATGTTTGGTCCGTGATTCAGCACGAGCTCCACAGCCAGATGGGCGGAGAGCTCGAACAGAGAAAGAAAACGTTTCAAAACGAACAATGTTATGTATAGATATAGGGTTTCTTAAGCTCAATGCTTGGATATTTGTAAATTTTTAAATTATTTCCTTACCAAAAGTCAATAGAGGTAAACGTTTTATAATGTAATCTCTTAAAGAGTTGATCCTTCGAACTGGATGGACTAGTAATTGTGGTCTTTAAGGGAAGCAAGCTGTAACAAAGATATAAAGTTCCTTAAGCTCAATGCTTGAATATTTTGTAATCTTGAAATTATTGCTTACCAAAAATCCACAGATGTAAACGTCTTATAATGTAATATCTTTAAGAGTTGGTCCTTCGACTGCAATTATTAGCTCTTCAGGAAAGAAAGCTCTCAAAACGAAGAAAATATTATGATATTTTTTCTTCTATACAAATTTAGTTTGCAATGACAACCCAACTTGTTACAATGACAGCAAAATCAAAGTAACTAAGATATAAGATTTCTTAAGCTGAATGCTTAAATATTTTGTAATCTTGAAATTATTTCTTACCAAAAATCCACAGTTGTAAACGTCTTATAATGTGTTCTCTTTAAGAATTGGTCCTTCGACTGCAAATTATTAGCTCTTCAGGAATGGAAGCTCTCAAAAAGAAGAAAATATAATAATGATATTTTTTCTTCTATAAAAATTTAGTTTGCAATAACAACCTAACTTGTTACTCACAATGACAGCAAAATCAAAGTAACTAAGATATAAGATTTCTTAAGCTGAATGCTTGAATACTTTGTAATCTTGAAATTATTTCTTACCAAAAATCCACAGTTGTAAACGTCTTATAATGTGTTCTCTTTAAGAATTGGTCCTTCGACTGCAAATTATTAGCTCTTCAGGAATGGAAGCTCTCAAAAAGAAGAAAATATAATACTGATATTTTTTCTTCTATACAAATTTAGTTTGCAATTACAACACAACGTGTAACTCACAATGACAGCAAAATCAAAGTAACTAAGATATAAGATTTCTTAAGCTGAATGCTTGAATACTTTGTAATCTTGAAATTATTTCTTACCAAAAATCCACAGTTGTAAACGTCTTATAATGTGTTCTCTTTAAGAATTGGTCCTTCGACTGCAAATTATTAGCTCTTTAGGAATGGAAGCTCTCAAAAAGAAGAAAATATAATAATGATATTTTTTCTTCTATAAAAATTTAGTTTGCAATAACAACCTAACTTGTTACTCACAATGACAGCAAAATCAAAGTAACTAAGATATAAGATTTCTTAAGCTGAATGCTTGAATACTTTGTAATCTTGAAATTATTTCTTACCAAAAATCCACAGTTGTAAACGTCTTATAATGTGTTCTCTTTAAGAATTGGTCCTTCGACTGCAAATTATTAGCTCTTCAGGAATGGAAGCTCTCAAAAAGAAGAAAATATAATAATGATATTTTTTCTTCTATAAAAATTTAGTTTGCAATAACAACCTAACTTGTTACTCACAATGACAGCAAAATCAAAGTAACTAAGATATAAGATTTCTTAAGCTGAATGCTTGAATACTTTGTAATCTTGAAATTATTTCTTACCAAAAATCCACAGTTGTAAACGTCTTATAATGTGTTCTCTTTAA